>CAOLHI010000484.1:600000-896470 GCA_948474755.1 Ctenosaura bakeri
ATTACAATGCCAGAATGTGCTTGCGTGGCCATAAATGGATGGAAAGTTTGGGGACTCCAAGTTACCATCTGGCCACAGTTACATAACTAGATGAAAGGAAAAGTCATCACCCTCATGTACCTAGAACATACACACGGGTGGCAAACTCATGCAGTGAAAAGACAGAATAGTACAATGGTGGAGATTAACACTCTGCCAGTACTGAACAAGATTATGGTCCTAGATTCAGACAAAATCACATTTCCAGCCAATGTATGCTGATGCGTGGTTCCATCAAAATAAGATCTGCCAGTGAAAGTATGTCCAAACTTAATTCCTCTCCCATACTGCTTCAGATTCATTAGAAAAAAGTGAGTGGGGAGCTTCAGGCAGGAGGGAGTACTACTTTATTTTATTTTAATTTTTTTGAGAAGGAAGACTGTGAATTCAATGAATGTTTCCACCCATTCAGTTTTGTCACTGTGCCTAGAGCGCTGAATAAAAGTTTTGTCCATCTGCCCAAACTCCTTTTAAATAAATTGAAACAGATAGATGCGTATTCCAACTGCATATTGTAAAATCTTCAAAAGAACATACTGTCCTCAAGAGTGGCAATTTTACTCCCAGGTTGGAAGAAACATTTAAAATAGTATGGATGGCAGCATCACTGGAACAGATGAATCTCTTTGTTTTTAAGTGCCATGAAGCTGACTTTGTCCTACAATAACCCTATGAATGAGAAGTCTCTAAGTCACCCTGTCATCAACAGCCTTGCTCAAGTCTTGCAGACTGAGGGCTGTGTTTATCCATCTGTAATGCAGTCTTCCTCTTTTCCTACTCCCTTCTACCTTAGCAAGCATTATTGCCTTTCCTAGTGAGTCATGTCTTCTCATGATATGTCCAAAGTACAACAGTCTCCGTTTAGACAGCTTGGATTCTAGGGAGGGTTCAGGTTTGATTTGGTCTAGGACCCATTTATTTGTCTTTTTAATAGGCCACTGTATCCATAGAACTCTTTTCCAGCACCACATTTCAGATGAGTTGATTTTCTTGCTATCAGCTTTCTTTACTGTCCAACTTTCATGACCATAGATGGAGATTGGAAATATGATGGCATGAGCAATCCTAACTTTATTATTCAGTGATATATCTTGACACCTCAGGATCTTATCTAATTCCTTCATAGCTGCCATGCCAAGTCCTAGTCTTCTTCTGATTTCTTGATTGCAGTCTCCATTCAGATTAATGACTGAGCCAGTGTATGGAAAATCTTGAACTGTTTCAATATCTTCATCATCTGTCTTCAGCACATGTAAAAATCTGTGGTCATTATTTTTGTTTTCTTCATGTCCAGCTGTAAAACTGCATTTCCACTTTGTTCCTTGACTTTCTTCTACATATCAAATACTCAAAATGGTGCTACTGATGGACCTCCCAAGTTAAGATGTGTATGAGACATATTATTATTACTAGTTTGTGCAGTAAGCCAGGGGGTGGCTGCTAGCTATTTAGTTTTTTGTTTGACTAATAAAGAAAAATGAATTGATTTCTGACTCATTCTTAACTAAGAGAACAATTCTGTTTCAATTACCCACAAGAAGACATCCTTAATGAAACATGTATATCATTTCCCAGTGCAGAAACAAAGCTAACATTTACTTTACTACTCCCTGTAGGCACAAGTGCTGAGATTATCATGTAAAAGAAGTCATGCATTATGCAGTGCTTTTAGGAATACGAGCAACTTTTGCTGGCATTAATTTCATGTAATTCTTTCCAGAATTCCAGCATTCGTTGCTTGTACAAAAGCCAAAGAAAGGAAGACACATGGAAACAAGGAAAGAACATACACAGAGAGATTGAGAGAGAAAAAGACAGAGTCTTTGTCTCAATTTAAGGTAAACTATTTGAGAGGACTTTGCTAGCAACGATATCTGTGAACTAAAAGAGACATGTTAGCAGCAGCTATGTATGAGACAGTTCTGTCCATTGAGGCATCTTAAGAGGTGAGTCATGTCAGATTTTCATCTAGTTAGTGGCTAGCTAAAGGTCCCCATTAGTGGTGATTAGAAAGCGGGACTGCAAAAGAGCTAAGGAAGTCCCCCTCAAACAAGGCAGAGCTCAACCAAATTAAGATACTTCAGTGACAGCTATCAATGATGACACCAGGAGAAAATGAGAACTTACGCTATGTGAAGGAGAAGAACTTTGAGTTTGCAAATAAACCTGCAAAGTGGCTAGCTTTTAAGCTGAGAAAGAAAAAAAGAAGAACCATAGAATCATAGAATCATAGAAATGTAGAGTTGGAAGAGACCACAGGGGCCATCCTGTCCAACTCCCTTCCATGCAGGAACACCCTCAAAGCACTCCCGACAGATGGCCATCCAATCTCTGCTTAAAAACCCCCGAAAGAAGGAGACTCCTCTACACTCTGAGGCAGCATATTCCACTGCCAGACAACTCTGACCATCAGGAAATTCTTCCTGAGGTTCAGGTATAATCTCCTTTCCTGCAGCTTCAATCCATTACTCCTTGTCCTTATCTTGAACATATTTAAAAAAGGAAATGAGCTAATTAATGATAACGTCAACATTAGAAAGTGATTTTGTTTTCCCCTTATAAGATGTAGCATTTTATAGTGGTTTGACCATTGAACTATTACCTTGGAGACCAGGCTTCGATTCCCTATTCAGAAACCCACTGGGTGACCTTGGGCATGTCACATACTCTCAGTCCCAGAAAACCCCTTGAAAGGTTTACCTTAGGGTCACCCGGGAAGTTGGAAATGACTTGAAGGCACATAACAACAATAATATAAGAAATATCAAGTCTTGCTGAAAAGGGGATTGGCGATTACCTAGACAAGCAAAATCTTCCAGAGATTTTGGAAGTGCAAAAAGAGATTATGAATGCACTTATTGCAGTGTATGAAATAGTTGAGGCCATTAATGGAGACCAAGTGTCAGGAATGGAACCAAATACTAGAAGATATAGATAGAAACTATACTTTACTTTAATTGAAGTACATTATTATGTCGGGCAAACTGACTACCTGACACCAAGTCTGACAAAATTCCAGGTCCAGATGGTCTAATTTAAGGGTTATTATAAATGTTTTCAAAGAACAGTTGTTTGTGCTTCTACAGAAATGACTGGATTCAATATTATGGACTAGAAGGATTCCTGAGACTTGGGAAAAGGCAACAATTGTTTTAATTTCCAAAGAAGGCCAAGATTTGACAATGACAAAACCAAAAAAAGAAAAGAAAAAAGGTATAGACTTATTTCCATATTGAATAATGATTACAAATGATTACAAAATTTTTACAATGATCTTAGTAGAAAGACTGGAAAAGATATTACAAGATTTAATTTATAAAGATCAAGCTGGATTTTTGCCAAAAAGATAATTACCATTAATTGGCAGAATCTCTGTGATTAAAATGAATATCTTACCAAAAATGGTACATTTGCTCCAGACTATACTAGTCTTGACCAATGATGTCTTATTTAAACAATGGCACAGTGACTAATTGAAATTTGTTTAGAAAGGGAAGAAACCTAGAGTGAAGTATAAAATTTTACAAGATCCTAAAGAAAGAGGGATTGGCAAATTTTAAACTGCATTTCTCTTATCTGTTGTCTGGTGTGATTAAAACATTGGATCATGTTGACAAATAAGAGAATGTTGGAATTAGAAAAGCATGAATTGAAATTTGGGTGGCATGGCTATTGTGTTATGAAAAATCGAAAGTGAATGTGGACTTTAATACTCATTGTATGATAAAGCTCTGCTAAGAATATGGAATAGATAAAAATTAAAATTGTGTCTGAAAATACCCCTGTGGTTGTCATCTCAAGTTTTATAGGAAGGAGATGACAGTGAAAGAAAAACGGACAACTTACCTTCTAAAAATTGACCAAGACCACTAGAGAATCAAGGTGGTTGAAGAATTAGTGTCTGAAGGTTATAGTTTCCAATGATTCTCTTGCAGACAAAACTGTAGGACAAAAAACCATATGATTTTACATTGATCAAATCTGATTTTAAAAAACAATTGTGCTCAGATGAAAAACATTTGATTGGTAAGATTTATGAATGTTAAAATTAAAAAAGAATTGATTAAAGAATTGATTAAAGGTGGCATGATAAAGAGGGCACAAAATGTTGGTCATACTATACAGTTGGAATAATTGGAGAAATGTGGTCAGATGGAATCATATTTACAAATGTTACTATCTCAAAGAGAACTTTTATCAGATGATGTATCATTGGTATTAGACACCAGAAAAATAGCCAAAATCCACAAAGAGATTTCTAATAGATGTTGGAAATGTGAACAAGTGGGGTCTTTCTACCACATGTGGTTGACATAGAAAAAGGCCAAAAAATCCTGGAATCAAATACAGTCTAAAATAATGAATAAACTGTTGAAAGTTAAGGTTGAATTGAAACCAAAATTATACTTTTGGGATTAGTAGAAGATCATTTGAAGAAGAATCACAGCAAGTTACTATGATATATGATATATATATATATCAGTGTAGCATGTTCATTATATGCACAGAAATGGAAGAATATAGATAGTCCAATGAAAAGACTGATAAAACTGTTGGACTTAGCTGAAATTGATAAATTGATTGCAATGATTAGGAAAGAATCAGTAGTGACTTTTGTGAAAAACTGTGAACCTTTAATTTGCTTTCTGTAAGAAGAAGAGTACAATATGTTAACTGTAACATTTGATAGTTAGTACAGTAGAGTCCCGGGCCATTTCCGCACTACACTCTTATAGTGCAATTATTCCACTTTCAACATCCTATGGAATCCTGGGGTTTGCAGTTTAGGGAGGGACCTCAAAGGCCCCTCCCCAAACTGCAAACCCCAGGATTCCATAGGATGTTGAAAGTGGAATAATTGCACTATAAGAGTGTAGTGCGAAATGAATCCGGTTATCTGACCTGCGGTTATCCGAAGCTCCGGATTAACCGACATCGCAGCTGCTTGGGGCCGTGGCTGCAGGCATTTCCGTGCCCCAGACATGCCCAGACACACCCCCGGGCCTGCCCTGACACGCCCCCGACACGCCCCCAAATGGCGGCCGCCACGGGGCTCCGTGTCATCCGACATTTCAGTTATCCTACCCTGCGCCCGCCGGTTTAGGTCGGATAACAAGGACTCTACTGTATTTTTGAATAAGTAGCAGCTGAAGTTTTTGATTGGTATCTGTAACTAGAGATGTTTCTCCTATATAGATTTATGTACAACCTGCCTTAAGGAAGTTTGAAGCCACCTTTTAAACAAGATTTTTATTGTTTGTAGTGAGTCTTTATCATTTGGTACATAATATGTAGCATTTAGTATTTCTTCTATTTCTGTGTTTATATATTTTCTTTTTGTTTGTCTTTTTCTTAACTTTATTGTTGCAATTTGTTCTTGCTTCTGTTTCTTTTTCTTTTTGCTTTGTTTGTATATATTTTTAAAAAGACAGAAAGAGAGATAGTGGTCACAATCTTTATATGGCTCAGTATTGTGTAATAGTTTTGCATTTGGGACTTTTTAGACTCCTGGGCCATTTACCATCCTCAGAATTACCACAGAGCTACCATATTATGACTGTTGGAGAATGGGGAGGGGGAGAGTATTTCCTAGGAAGTGGGGCACATTGGGGTCCACTCACAATACTAGAGTTTCCTTAGAATTTGGGGGAATTACAGTTCAAAGGAATCCTTCAAGAGGAGGGTAACAGCAGGATCTGTTCACCTACGTATACCAGTACATGTAAACCAGTTGAAGTTTACAAGGTATTTTATTTGGATTGACAAACATATGAGAAGTCAGACACTCTTAAGAACCATAAAAGGCTATCAGAAAGTGAAGCAAGAAAGACTGGATAGAGAGATTGGACGGGAAAGGTTATAGTTACCAGTCCTGAAGAAGGAGGTCACAGTGGAGGGTCTCAGACAACATCTGAGGTAGCATGGAGGCACACCATGTACTATGTATTACATCCAATGTATTACAAATTGGCAGGGGTCAAAATTAGGGTTTTATACCCTATTTCATGCCCTGAAAGGGTCTGCTGACAAAGATGTAATGGTATTCCCACAAAATTGACCAAGAAGTCCAGAAGCGGCTGATTGCTTAACTCTGGAGTGACAAAACATTGATGAGACTCATGATGATCTCTTACTGGTCAGTTGCGTAGAGTGTACAGGGAAGATCTCTGTAGGATAAGATTGAGGGATGATCTCTGAATACACACCAATCTGGGCAGTTTGTCTTTCACTTTATTTGGAAATGCAAAGAGCCTGGAGTGGTAGAAGGATTAACACAAACCCATCATCAGTGTCAGGTTTTCTGCATAATCCTATCTGAACTTTCATGACCCCAAACACATTTCCAGCCAGCATGACTCTGATTGTGTTCTTGGTCATTAATAAATTCAATTTATGAAAATTGTGTATCTCGTAAGAGGGGTGGTAGGATATGGTAGCAGGAGCACAAACACATCTGGTTGTGTCTCACTAGCCAGATGTGAAGCAGCTGCAACATCCATTGAGGTTTGAAGAAGTCCTTCAGAGATCTCAGTGGCTGATGTAATCATTTCTCAAAGTCAGATGTTTCTATGAATTTCCTCTTTCCACTAGGCACAGAATGGTCATGGAGGAGGCTTCAGTGATTCTGCAGTAGTTATTGGGGAGGGGGTGTCTTTGGTGTCTGTGGAGAGGAATGGAACATCACCCACTGCAGTGACCAAAAATAAACATACCTGGATGTAAGATTAACTCACCATTGAATATGCCACTAACAGGATGACAGCCAGTGTCCTATTGCTTCTCCTATTGCTTGTGGTTCTGGAGGCTTCCTCTAGCTAACCTGACTAGTCACCAGAAACAGTGACTGGAGAATGTACCACTCTTCATATTTTGCTGGACTGCAGCTCCCATGATTCCTTACCAATTGCTATGTTGGCTAACATAGCTCAAAGTCCAACAGCATCTGGAGGGACACATGTAATCCATCTTACCCTAGACTTATCCACCATGATTGTTAGAATACAGGCCTACTCCTTTTCTTCTTTTTTTGGTACTACTATAATAGATTCATCTAACTTGCTTTTAACCCCATTCAGGTTTTTGTAGCAGTAAAGCCATATATTTATCTGTCTGTCTTTTTCCCCTGTGTCTGTATAGTATGTACATCCTGTTCTACAGCTGAAAATCTCTCCAAGTGTTTTTTTTTCCTTGAGAAAAGTCTGCACATATTAATAATTAATTATGAGAAGAACTATTTCTTTTCATCTGTCCTGTAGTCAATCACTTTCATGAGGTGATCTCAAGTTCCACTATTATGGGAAATGGAGGAAAAATGTTTCTCCACAACATGTTTAAGAAGGGATGTCCAGTTTTAAAAGCAAATGAGATAAAAGGGCAAGAAGTGTACTATCCCCTACAGATACCATAACCCAAACATGCCTTTTGCCTCCCAAGTTTTCATTTCAAGACCAATTAAATATTGTTTGTACACACAGAAAACCAAAGGAAAAGGTCACACCAACTGGGGAGCTGATGAAATCCAAGAGAATGATTTGCCCTTTTCATCTTGGAGATAATGACCCTGCAAGCATCCAAGTTTTAATTCTGTAAAATTAGAAATTCTGTCATCTGATACACCATCTGTATCCATTTCTCTGCTTCTGAGTTTCTTGAACATTTTCACACCATGAGCCATTTTTAATCCTGTACCATTCCATGTGCACATATCATTCTGCTGTGTTTTATGTGGCACTCTGTAAACAACAGGAGCATTTTTCCACACATATGGAAGGGGGAAGTGTGTGGGATTGTGATCACAGTGCCCCACTCCAAAATGAGACATGTTCCCTAGCCTACGGAGACAAATCTTCCCCAGCCTGCCTCCCTCCAGCTGTGTTGGACTATAATCCCAATTATCCTCAGACAGTATAGGTACGGAGTGATGGGAACTGTAGTCCAACACAGCTGGAGGGCATTGGATTGGAGAAGGGGGTCCAATGCATTCTTTGTGTGCATATAAAAATTGAATATATATGAGTGTTTGTACATGATCCCCATTTGTATGAACACTACAGAGAAGATGCAGTGCATGTACTAGGTGGTAAGGTAGAGCTTAGTGTCACAATTTCACTCTCTAAGTCCTTCTTCATGATATGACAATGACTGCATAGAAAATACAAATATGGGTGGGATGTCAAGCCCACGGTTCTTAAACCCATTATTCTCTGCCAGCTCTAATACTTACATGATAATAACAATGAATAAATAAAAAACCAACACATTAAAAATCTAGTCACTGAGCCCAAGCTGGAAAAGATATTGGGAGCCTTTGGATCTTCAGATGTTTTTAACTTCAAGTTCGAAGCTCCAGGTGCCATAGTCAACGGGAAAGGATTATGGAAACTATAGCCCAAAATGACTGGGTAATATGTGGAGCAGCAGTAGGGATTTTCTTTAGGTTTCTTTTCTTTCAGTTTTGAAATGAGGGTCCTATGTTGCACAGAGCAGTGCAACATTGCTGTTTATACTTCCTGCAGGAGCTAATGTAGGGGTGGCAGCCAGATAGGACACAGGGGTGAATTTTTGCGACTTGTGATGGGGTGCACCACAGCACTTTTGGAATCAAAATTGTGTAAAAACCAGAGGGATCAAAATTGTGTAAAAAACAGATTGTCTCTTCTGATATTGGTTGCTGCTTTTTGAGGGAAGGGTTAGAGTTCCACTTATGACCTGAGTCTTGCTGAAATGTAATTCTGGGACTGTGAGGCTCCTAAAGAAAATGGAGGATCTCCAGCCTGCAAACTGACATTCCTAAAAGCCTATCAAAATGTGAAGTCTACATACATTTTAAAGGACAAATAAAGTAAAAAATGAACTCAGAATGCATGGATCAACTCTGCTGGTTTTTAAAAGGCATCAAAAGCAGGGCAAAAACAATAAGAACAGTAAACACACATTTTGCTCTCTAACAAATATTGAATGGGATACAATCACAGTCTTTGCAAATGGCTAGAGAGTTGTGCAAAGAAAATCTACAGAGAAAATATGCTCCTCTGGAAAACAATGTAAATGCTAAGTTTTCATGAAATCTTTTATCAGGATGCCAGAATGAGTTTGGTACTGGAGTTTTTCATTTTGTTGTAACCATCTTCTATCAAAACCAAAAGCCTCCTGAAGAGTGTCCAGCATGTTTAGGAACCCTTTCCATGAACATGCTGAGAGTATCTACTGAGGTTAAAGATCCTCAGAACTTACTAAATCAGTGTGGGGGCAATCACCCCTCCTCTACTGCTTCCTAAATAATACTTCAAATAACTGTACAGAAATGACCACTTGCTCTATGCATCTCACCATATAGTCACCTGTGCTTGATGGCTTCCCTGGCAGTTTGGTGGTGAATTCATTCTGTGTTTACTGTAAGCCTGACATTCAAATGAGCTGTCCACAGTGCTGAACCATATATCCAAAAACGAGTCTAGCATTGCAGATAGTTCCCTTAAGGTTCAGATTAATATTCAGAGCAGATCTGTGTTCTCACTGACAAAGAAGCCATCAGTCACTGCTATATCTAGCCTTCTTTTTCACATAGGAGATACATCTTCAACCCCCAACTTGGAAAAGCTACTTTTCTGGATTACATTCCCCAGAATCCTGCTGCCAGTGCATTCATCAGCAGGGACGAGTGGGAGTACTATCAGTAGGGCCCCTTCCTTTGTGAGGCTTTTGCTCAAGTACTGAAGTGATAGAAGGTTCAAAGGAAATAATATTACAAGAACACCCCTGTTAGAGCAATCTTGTTAGTCCAACATCCTATTTTCTCAGTAGACAAACAGATGTCTATGACACACTCATGAAGAGCAGTTAGGCTGGTGGACATAAGGGAAGAGGGCTTTTCAGTGGCTGCCTTCCACCTTTGGAATCAGCTTCCTTGTGGATTCCTCAGCCTCCTTCTTTCAGAAAAGCTATGAAGACCCACTTGTTTGCAGTAACGTTTCTGTAGCTTTTGGACTAAAGACATTATGGTCAGTTTGGTGAATATGTTATAGAATGTTTATTGTATTTGCTTTGTATTGTTTCTCATAGCATTCACCTGCTAAAAAGATCCTGCCTTAGCAGCCAGTCAGCTGTGAAAGGACTGCCAGAATAAATAGCTTTTTGACCAACATACAATTACTCGTCCCAGCTTCAGGTAGAATTGAATCAATTGCTAGATAGCCAAGTCCATATTGTAAATCCCATTGATTCTAAAAGTCTCCTCATGTTGTGACTAGCAATTGGATTTAGGTTTTTGTCTGCTGATGGAAGGACACCAGGGAGACCTCTATTACCAGAGAGCACCAGAGCATAAAAATAGCTTAATCCCCTTTGAATGTTTGTCTAAACCTCTTTAAAATTCCACACTGGTGGCTATCATTGTAGTCTCCATGCTTTAATTAAGCACAGTGCAAATACATACTTATTAGGGACAAACTACCCTAAAGGCACCTGATCCTATCTGATCTGAGAAGCTAAGCAGAGTCAGCCCTGATTAGTATTCAGATGGGAGATTGTCAATGAATACCAGGTGCTATAGGCTACATTTCAGAGGAAGGAACTGGCAGAACCACCTCTTAAGTATTCCTTGCCTAAGAAAACCCTATGAATTCATGGAGCCACCATAAGTTGACAGGTGACTTGAAGGTACATACATACACACAAAGAAATACATCCTTTTGGCTGTTTGAATCTCCTTCGTACCTTTCAGTTTTATTGAGTGAACCTGGGTTCCAGTATTATGAGGGGAAAACCGCTACTGTCTTCCTCCACCTTTATCTGCTTTTTCCCCCTAAATGGAATAGCCACAAACTTTGCAGCTGGCTGCAACAGGAGTATTGTTTCAGGTCCCTCATCAAAACTAGACTGTCTTAAGCTGCCAAATCTTCTTCTACCCATTATAGTTTTTGGCAGGCATTCGTTTGTGTAAACAGAAAGAAACTGGAGGTTTGTTTTTTTAAGGATCCCTGGAGGTCGGGAATAGAGGGGACTGTACACAATTTTGTCTTGTTAAAGCTAAAAGTGTATTCTTCCTGTGAAATAAATTTGGATTCTTGGGTTAACTAGCATTTGTGGATAACTTTTTAAATGCTTGTAGCCAGATTTATTTTCATGTTGCTTAGAGAACCTGTTGTTGAAGGCTAGAAAGAGTAAACGAAAAACAAAATGCCTCCCTGAACAAAACAAATATTTTTCCAGCATGGAACAGAAGCTTTTGGATATTAAATATGTATTTTTATCCAAGGGGTTCCTCAGCTGTAAACAGCCAGGAGCTGGATCAAAAAACTCAAACAACTCTTTACCACCTCACTCTAAAAAGTCAGAAATCACAGCCATTAAAAAATGATAAGTGGTAGGTTATAAATTTTTATCACTTCCTGTTGTTAATTAACCTTTAAAAGCTTATCATGAGGAGAGAGCACAGGGGTTGGAAGCACTTTCTAGTCTGAATACTATAATGAATGCCAGATGATCCTTTCTTGCCTAGTGTGACCATGACATTTGAATCCTCTGAGAGGTAGAAAACACCAATTTATAGACATCTAAGTAGGAGCAGCAGAAGCCTTGTTCCCCAACTGAGAAAGGTGGTAATTCCCCTCCTTCCTTAATACTCTCTCTTGAACCTTCTGAGACTTATAGAATGATGCAGTGATTTAGTGGAAAAATAAAAATAGCGAAGGCACACTTCAGAAAAAGGAGAGAAAATAATCTTTATGCTACTTTAAAGATTGTTTTATTATGGCATAGGCTTTTGGAGACCATGGACCACTTCATCATGGAAATCTGTGCCACAATAAATTTGTCAATCTGTAAGGCTGGGGCTGGGGTGTGTGGGAAAGCAACTTCCACGGGTCCGGGGATGTTTTTGCCATTTCCAACCCACCAGAGCCATCCTTACCAAATACCTACAATTTGATAGTGGAATGCTGGCAGCAGTGAAACACTTTTGAAAAGCTAGTTTTGCTTTGAATCTTGCTCAGAACGATAATTTTGGAAGACCTATGGCAGCATGATTTTGCTTTAAGTAAATCTTTGCACTCCCTGTGCAACTTGCTTTAGAACAAAAGTACTTTGTTTTGTTCTGAAATTCTGCTGCTGAATTCTGAAGATCTACTGCTGAATATCAGCAGTTTAGAAGCAAATATGACTGCATTCACTGCAAAATTAATGGGTCTTTCTGTGGGGGACTAGGTATCGCACACCCTTCTTTTAAGCTGCCACAAGTTTTTTAATTTCATTTTAAAAAATTCATTAAAAAACATTAATACGGACACCATTCTGGGTTTTTCCCCCAGAAATGTTGATCTTTACACCACCTTCCATTTGTTTCAATTATTTCAAGACTTCTAAAGCTGACAGAAGAAGAAGGAAACCTGGCTTGCCCCTGGATCTTCAAAAGTTCAGGATAGAAACATTCAGCTGTCCTAACTGGCAGATATTGTGGCACAAGGAGTGTAATGGTAGGATGTTGGAGAACAAAGCTGTGTGTGGAGTCTGAGTGAAACCTGATTCCCTCTGGAACAGTGGAAGACACATTTAAATTACCTGTTGGGCTATTGGAGTAATATTCAGGGCTGGCCCTAGGACTAGATCAAGTGAAGATGGGGGTCCAGCAGGGGCAGGCCCTTGGTTATTCTGAGCCTCTTAGAGATTCTTCTCTGCTGTGTGTAGCTCTGGTTGGCTGAGATCCTACATGGCACACTGTAGCATAATAGTTCCACAGGTGGAAGTTTCCTGCACCTCTCCTCTCAGTGCCCTCAACACGCTGTTTAGCTACTGCAGCCCCCATGTCACTGTATGTGATTGGTGGAGAGCAAGAGATGTTGGAAAAATGTCTATGTTCCTGTAGCCAATGAAATCATCTGCTGAGATCTGCTAGTGTTCTCTGAAGGTTTAATAGATGATGTAATCATCGTATATCTGGCCGTGGGAACAAAAAGAATCAGCGTCATATTGCGGTTTGACACGGACTCTGGAGACTAGAGTTCAAATGCCCTTTCAGCTATAGACATCCACTGGGTGATCTTGGACATGCCATTCTCACTCAGCCTTAGAGGAAAGTACCAGCAAACTCCCTCTAAACAAACATTGACAAGCATACCCCATGGTAGGTTTGTTTAGGGTCACCATAAGTCAGAAATGACCTGAGAGCACACAACAAAATGTGGTTACACAGCTGGATGCTTCTCCAATAGTCCCTCCTCTAGACCAGCCATTTATTAGCCATGGGGGAGGATGTAGCTGCTACATGGTGAAGTCCATTGGTCATTGCAGAGGGTGGAACAGAAATACCAACCTCTTCAATCACCCCCAAAGCATAAACAGGTGTAAGGTGGACTTACATCTGTGTATGTCACTAACTGGATGCTGGTGTGTCCTTTACTCTCCAC
The DNA here is from genome assembly GCA_948474755.1 of Ctenosaura bakeri. Classification (NCBI taxonomy): domain Eukaryota; kingdom Metazoa; phylum Chordata; class Lepidosauria; order Squamata; family Iguanidae; genus Ctenosaura; species Ctenosaura bakeri. The sequence goes on from CAOLHI010000484.1 coordinate 613,443, forward strand.
ATGGGTCTGCAGCTTTCAGATGCAATACTGTTAGCTGTACTGACATATGGATCAACTTCTAGTCTAGATCACAATGGAAGAGAGGATGCCATCTAGTCCTTTGTTTCAGGCAACAAAATGTCTTGAAACATCCTTGGCAAACCTCAACTGCCAGCTTGGTTGCTTCTGCATGTGCAATGGTTGGATAGGAGGCCCTTGTTCACCTGAGACAATAAAATGTCTTAGGCTGACTTTAACAGTTGCCTGATTTTGCAGAAGCCAACTGCTGGTGCTTTTTACTGGACAGAGAAAAACATCATAACTTGGCACCTGCTAAGGCCTGAAACTGCTGTTAAAGTAGCAGAGTAGCAGGGGTTGGTTAAAAAGTTTCTAGATGATAATCACTCAATTACATTTTTCAAAATGGCATATTCCCAAAGCCTCAGTATAGGAGCTCCAGATGGAATTGTTTAGGATATTTCCTAAAAATGTTCACAGTTGTAAAAAAAAATGATCCTCTCTCATTTTTTTATTCCTTCCTGTACTAATGCATTAGTATTATACTAGGCACAACCAAAATAGCCATTAAAATTATTTTTAGCACTACCAATTCATTGTTACCAGTTCATATCACTATATCACTTAATACTATAGAAAACTTTTGACATTCCTAAACCTGTTAGGTTCAGTGGATTTGGGAACAACTAAATGCCTTATATAGCATCAAGATTATCTGCTGCTTAATAAGAAGATAATAAAATGATGAAATTAGGGATACAGATATTATTTTTCTTTTTAAAAATCTTATTCCATAGCTTGCAGTCACTAAGTGATAAACATATAGGACTAAATGCATGTTGAACATCTGCTAATGCAACAAGACTTTCTTTCTGTTTCTCCAATATCTATTGGTGGCCTGAATCCTATTGTTAATCCAAGCTAGGATAGACCAGTTATGTTAGTAGCATTTACCCACGTGTTGACTCATTATTAAACAATTGATTCAATAGAACTCTTCTGGCTGGGACTAAGCAATATATTTCAGGTCCATGTTATCTGGAAACAGGTTTGGAAAATCTGTAGTGAGCTGGTGGAAAATGCGTAGGGAGCCTAAACTTCTGTCAACAGAAGTAGTGTTGTTGGTGGAATGAGACAGTTTGATCTTGTCTATAGTTCTGAGCCAGTTTCTTATTTTATTAAAATGTACGAGCTTCTAACCTTGTACACATTTAGCTAGGAGTAAGTCCCACTGAATGCAATGGATTAGAGTAGTACTGCCAAATACCTATATTAAAAACAGTGAGTGGATAGAAGAATATACTTGTAACTTCTGAAAATTCAATGTAATTTGAAATATGAAAAAGAGACATGATTTGTGCTGTGAAAATACCATTAAGGCAATGTTCTTTGCAAGATAACTAGACAAACTGAAGAATGTATTTGTTTAATTACTTCCAGCCTTTCTGAATGTTTTCCTAAGTATACACATACTAACTGGAAGTATATAGAAAACATCAATTTCCTTTTTATACTTCTATTTCCATGTGCTATATTTTATGCATGTATCCATCAAACAAAAAGTAAATGCAGCCTTCAGATTAAATATTCATTAACTCAGAATGCATTATGTGAAGATCAGCTATTATACAATTGTACTGATTTTCCATAAATCTGTGATTTAAATAAAGTAGTTATATTTTTCATGATAAGAAAAAACTCTGAGTCTAGGTAAGAATGCAATTACTTCTTGAAGGAAACTACAAGTAATTTTAGCAATTTTCTTCCCACTGCAAGAAAATCTATAAAAACTGCAGTTTTCAAAACCAAATTATAATTTGTGGCTTATTCTGTGAAAAATTCACATAGGGTTGTTTTGCACAAAAACCAGCATTTTCTGTAGAAATATTGTTTTTTTTGTACAAAAAGTTGCTTCCTGGGCAGCAAATGCTGTTTTTTGTGCAAATCAACCATGTGTGAATAAGCAGGACTCAACTGCAAAGATTCTCAGCAGTCCGGATTCTTCTAAAAAATGTGTAATTTGACTGTTTCTAAAATATTATTGAATGTTGTTTCCATCTCTAGTATGAAGGTGGGAAGGAGGAAAGGACTGAGTAGAGAGTTGATATTTTAAATAGTTCAGAGTGAAGTACTATCGGTTATGTGTGTTCTGAATTTATTTATTTATTACATCCATATCTTACCTTTCATCCGATTAATTCAAGACTGAATTTGAGAAACAATTCTCCTCCCTAATTTATTCTCACAGTGTACCTGTGAGGTACACTGGGTTGACAATGGGAGGGTGTGAGTGGCCCAATGCTATCTTGTGAGTTTCATGGCTCAACGGGAATGTGAAAGTGGATCTCCCAGGTTTTAGCCCAATGTTATAACTGCTACTCCACTTTACATTTTGGGAGAAAAAGAGAAAAATAACCCCTATACAAAGAGAGAGAGAGAAAGTGGTCCTATACCAAGAGAAACAACCAGTTCAGTGGTATGCTGCCAAGATCTGATGGCATGAATTCACATCCCATTGTGGATAGATGACACCCATACTGCAAAACTTTGTGGTTTGTGCATTCAGATGCATGTTGAAGAATGCTATATGATAGCTACATTTTACCCAATCAGTCATGTCTTTCCAGGCATACTTACAGTTGCATTAAGGGCTTGACAACTTCAGGCCTTCTGAATAGCACTGGAGGATATCTTGCTCAGCAAGATGTGTCAGCCGGCTGTTTGTACCAGGAAAGAATATTCTTTCCTCTCTACCATTCTGAGTGAGGGCAGAAGGAGAGTATCATTTGGCACCAGTGACGTCATCATCTGATTAGCTACATGGCACTTTGATGTCAACATGTCCTCTGCAAGCTTTCAGACTGTCTAAATCTTCCAAGTTAAAAAAAAAAAAAAAAGCACCCACACAGTGTGGCAGATGGAGAACAATGGATGAAAGTGTATTAAAGAATATTTTCCCCCATAATCAACACATTCTCTTCCAAAATGTCAATTTCTACAACAAAAATTAATTGCAGCATTAATCTGAATAGACTTGAATACTGTACAGTTAAGATCACACTCTAAAGGCAACTGAATTTTCTTGTTTCAGTAAATGTTTAATCAGTGTGATTTTGGAGCTTTTTATGCATTCATTTCACTGGCAATTAAAACTAGACTATTCAAAGTTTATTCCTGTATAAAATTTTATCTCTTATAGTTTGAAATAGATGCTAAATTAAAGCTTTTTTTCAAATAAAAGAAAAACTGAAATCTCATCAGAATGTATAAACTTCTCCTAAGGCACTAAATTTATGGAACTACAGAGGGAGATCTGCATAGTTAAATGGTAGAATTTTCTATGGCAAGATGCAATGATGGCTAATTCATAGAAAATGGGATATCAGTGGCTACTAATCATGATAGATTTGTGTCCTCTCCAGTACCAGAGGCAATATACCTCTGCATAGAATTTGCTAGAGCTTCTGTCACACTCATCCCATAGATTTCTGGTTAGCCATGGTGTGAGCATGGCCTGTAGTCAGATCCAGTGCAGGCCTGTGGTCAGATCCAGCACAGCTCTGTTTACATTCATACTACCATTAGGGTTGTAATTCCTCATTAAGTTTCTTCTCAAAGAAAGCAATACATAATTTTAATCATTTTCTTCTGTTGTGTAAAAGTCTTTAAAAACCACAGTTTTCAAAGCCTATTTGCAATTTGGTACTTATACTGTGCAAAATTCATGTTTTGTTTTTTTCAGTGTGGAAAATAGCATTGTTTGCATAGGAAACAGCATTTTCTGTTCCAAAGATAATATTTTTACTCAAAAATATTATTTCCTGCATAGAAAATGCTGTTTTCTGCACAGAAGATTCTGGTTTCCTTGTAAATCAACCATGCACAAATTTTGCCTGGAATATGTCCTGAACTGTGAAGATTCTTATCTGACCAGGATTCTTTTTGTCATGGCTTCTCCATAGTCAAAAACATGTCCCCCCCCAACCATTTTGTGAATATTTTCAAATATTCTTTCCATTCTTATTTATCGTGTTAGGCACACGGGTGATGAATGTGTTCTAAAGAAGTATCTATACCCATTGCTCCACTATCCATCCATAATGACATAAGCAATATAAAGGTACTCTCAGCATCCAGGAGTATGGTATTGAATGGCATCATACTGAAAATTCATCACTGGTCATGTATGACACTTCCTATCTTCTCACAAGAGGATAAACATACCATACATCTATCTGTGGAACAAAAATGGCCAGCCGCACATGTTGAAAAAAGAAAAGAGAACAAAAGAAAACACATATTTGCCTGAAATTTGCATATTCTAATACAGATGGATACATGTTTAGAAATCAGTACTATGAGTTAAATAGAAATATTGTATATTTCACAATAATGGGGATCACTATGTGTGTATGTGCTTTCAAGTCACCTGTTAACTTATGGTGATCCCATGAATTTTCATAGAGTTTTTTAAGGCAAGGATTACTCAAAGACAGTTTTGCTACTTTCTTCCTCTGAAATATGGCCTACAGCACCTGGTATTCATTGGGGTCTCCTATCCATGTACCAGACTGAGTTCACCTTGCTTAGATTCCAAGATCAGGTGATAAAAGCCTACTCACTATGGTCTCCAGCTGTTAACTGGTGATGAACAGCTTCAGGTTCCCAATCTGCCTTCTTAAAGTTCTTTTTAAAGTTCAACTTGTATTGGACTGTCCTTCATATAGCAGGCTGACAGCTCTTCCAATCTAGGACCTCTCTCTCCACTTCAAGAAAGGACAATTTGATCATCCCCCTCCTTGGTGCACAGTGGCCCTTTACTTTTATGGCCACTCTGCTGTGGGCTTAATGGCCATGATGAGCAAAAACAATGCCAGTGCTGGTGGCAACAGACAGGACCACTGCTGCTACGTTCTATAACATGCAACGTGGCTGCAATTTCCTGCAATTGCCCAATGTTGGACATCATGAGAAATTTAAAATGTCTGGATGTGGTAGACTCAGGTGTGCTTTGTGCTGAAAATGGTAGTTGCTGCTAACAGGTAAAAAATAAGAGCAATGGCATACTAATGAACTGGTGAACCTTATCCAAACACCCATTTGGTAGGAACCCCATAAATAACTTGCTATAAATGGCTTCTACTTTGCCTGTTTTAAGGACGTTCTTATTTCAAATTGATTTTAATTCAAATCTTTAACATGCAGGATCATTTTCCACTGTTGCTGTCTCCTGTTGGTCTATTTTCAATTAACCTATGTAGTACTCTGTATGGTTTTAAGCAGCTCTTGTTTAAAAATATTCAGAGCACTGCATAGGTTAGTGTCTTAATGCTGAATGTTTCAGTATGGATTGTATGAATATTATATTATGATGAATTTGACAACATTTATTTTCTTTAGTCTCAGTCTTGGGAGAGTTTGTAGTAAGTTCTGTTTGTGAAAAATTGGTAAGAAGTTTAATAATTGAGCTCCTTATCCATTGTACACGTCTGTTATAATTGTCAGACTTCTATGTCTTACATTGCTTTAAAATTCACATTTGAGTTTTTCATAGCTTCATTGTTGTCTGCTTGGGTTTTGTGTACTCTGTGAGGAGTGTAACAGTATAACAGTAAAGAAAAACACAACTAGTCTGAGATAGGATGCTGATGAGAATGTCTGTGTCTGAAAGTAGGAATATTCCTTCCTTTTCTTTCAGTGTCAGGGAAAGGAAGAAGGTGTCTTAATGTCATTTTGAAATTTCTAGAAGACCAATCCTGCTTGGGCATATAACCCAGACCTGTGGGACTGTACCTTTGTGCATATGTTGGGAAAAGGAATGCTGGTGTCTTGCCCAAGAACTTGAAGGCCTTTGTGGAGCTAAGGGAAGAATGTAATGTCTAACAGTGAAGACCTGGGGACCATTTGCAGTTGAGGTTGTGTCAGCCTTTTGCTGAATGGATGTGAGAATATTGTCCTTGCTCATATTTTTTTGTTACTGCATCCTTCTGGATTTTAATATGTTGCAGCAGAAGGACTTTTTGGTGGAGGATGTTGTGTTTCTATTTTATTATGCTTTACTTGTGTTTTTGAAACTCTTAATTTGCATTTTAAACTTTTTTTTAAATAAAAGTTTAATTTAATTGTGTTTTAACTTTTGCACTAAGAGTTTTTCTGTTGTTTATTGAAATGTTTATTTGTCACCTTGCATTCTGTGCTGGAAGAGAGGTGGGACAGTAAATAAATAAATAAATAAATAAATAAACCTAAATTAAACAGAATCTGAATAGATCAAGCCCACTAGATAAACTACTGAGTTAGCCCTGAAATGATGAAATCAATAATAAGTAATGCAATATCCATGGGTTGTCAGTCTAAAATTTTGATACCAGATCTGATTGCACCTAAAATGTTTGTGGGAAAGAAAGAAACCTATTAACCTTTCTCCACTGATGATAGAAGAGGCTCTCACTCTTATTGACCCCAAAGAGAATGTGTACTTCATCCCTACAGGAAATTCTTGATATAAATCATCTCCTGATTCAGGTTCTCACCCATTTCACAATGGTGAGCATTTTGCTAGTTAGATCAGTCTATATTAAATCAGGGGTGGGGATAATATGGTCTGCAGGTTCCATGCAGCATCAGGATCGTTTTGTGAAGCCTCAGATCCCTCTTGGTCACTTACAATGCTTCCTGTTGTTTTTTTAAAAATACCTACAATGCCTTCAGAAGTATTCTTTCCCTGCTCCCTTGACTTTTTCATGATTGTGTTACCACCTAGAACTGAAATAACATTGATGTACACAAGAAAATCAAAAGCCTGGAAGTGCAAAATGTGGTACTATGACATATAAGTTAAATAAATAAAACAAACCAAGACTTGCTGGTTGCATAACTAGTAACACTCTTTATCATGACACACCTAAATAAGGTCTGGTGTAACTCCATTCCTTCCAGAAGTCATGTAAGTAAGTGAATAGAATGTCTTTGTGAACAATTCCAATGCCTCATGGTCTCAGATTAAAGACATCTCTTCTAGAAGATCCCAAAGTTTGTTGGAGACTAACTAAACAAATGAAACAGACTAAACAAACAACATATTGGAGAATAAGGAGCTTTACAAACAAGTCTGGGATAAAGTTGTGCAGAAACAGCAATCTGGGGTGTGTGTTTTTTAAATTCCCAGCTGTAAACATTCCCTGGACAACTGTTAGATCCTGTTACCATATCCTACAACCCCATTCTGAAGGATGTGCTATTTCCATAATTTAACATATTTATGGCAGGGAAACATGGTCAAAGGCATGCTGGTTGGAAGAGGGCCAGTTCAGGCTGACTTTAGACATGGCCAGGTCATAAATTCAGAGAGGATTAGGTGGGAAAATCCAGTGCTAATGGATTTGGAAAATCCCCTTTAAGACCTCAGGCTACGTGCACACCTGAATACAATAGAAGGTGAAACTACCCAAGTGAAGCAATCAGGGGCCATACTGGGAGCCTGCCCTACAGAAATCCTCCCTAGACCCCCTGCCCACCCAGACATTAAAAGATTATCATGACTCCCATCAATGTTTTGTCACCTAGAATTAAGACAATCCAGGGTACCTTTTTCAACCCTGTAAGAAAGCAACTTTCTACTTTGTTCAGGGTAAGAAATAGGGTATATAAACCCCAGCTTTGGCCCCAGCAAATTGTAGTACTTGGACGTAATATGTGGTGTCAAGACCTTTGTTCATTCTTGTTACCCTCAAATGCTGTCTGAGCCATTCTGCTTTAACCTTCTTCTTCAGACTTTAAATATCACCTTTTCACCCAATCTCTCTCTATGTATCCAACCAACCTTTAACACCTCACTTTCTCATAGCTTTTTATAGTTCTTGAGGGTGTCTGATTTCTTGTGTGTTTTGGCAATCCAAATAAAATACTCTGTTTAACCTTAAGTTAGTATTAGCATACACAGGTGAAAAGATCCTGCTGTAACTTTCCTCTTGTAGGCCTCCTTTGAGCTATAATTCTCCAAATTCTAAGGAGAGGCCTGCATTGTGGGTGGACCTCAAAGTCCCTCCTGTCTTAGGCAACAATACCCTTCTTACAACATGCAAAGAGTATGGCCCTTTCTGCACCTTACCTTTTTGCGGTGCAGGGGCATGGGGATTGCGCAGCAGCCTCTTGCGAGAGGCTCTTGTGTCCCCACTGCTTCGCCTCTGCAGCCGCTGCCTGCTCACCAGCAGGCAGCGTGAGGGCTCCTCCTCTTGCTTCTGCAACATAGCCTGGGATTTTCCCAGGCTGCCCTGGGGCAGGAAGCGTGAGCGCCGTGGCTCCGGAGGCTCTGTACGCAAGGTAAGTGCGTGTGGGACCCTGGAGTAATGCACGCTTGCGCACTATTTTTGACTACAAGCTGAAAATGAAATAGTGCATGATCGATACCTGCTGGCCCCAGCAGCATCACACAATTGCAAGGACATAATGTGGACCACTCCTCGCAATTGTGTGACACTCCAGAGGCCCTTTCACATGGCAAATGCCATGCGAAAAAGGCCTATGACTCAACTATGACTGTCCTTAGAGAAGACCATCCACCAAGACTCAGTTATGTGAATAAGAAGGGAATTTGTCAGAGGAGCAATCAAGAAGCCCAGTTTACTTCCAAAAGAGCTATAGCAATCTGTAAGTGAGATGAGAGAAATTGTCCAGGGGATGAGTATCACTGGAGACTCCATAGACCTGGGTTTATGGAAGAGTGGTGAGAAGACAGTCTTAACTAAAGCAAACCCATATCAAGATTCATTTGAAGTTTGCAAAAAGACATGTGAGAGATATAGCAGATCTTGGAAAGGGTTTTCTGAGCTGAAGGGACCACAATTTAACCTTTTGACCTTGCTGCAAAACATTATCTGTGGTGCAAAGCCAACAGTGTTCACTGTCCTGAGAAAAACCATTCTTATGTTGAAATGTGCTGGTGGCTGCATGTTTTGGAGATACTTTTCCTTAGTAGAGGTGGGAAAACTCATGAGAATGAATAGAGTCAAATACAGGCAATTCTGACTTCCAGCCGCATGGTGGACGTGAGACAGAGTCCGGAGTAGCGCTGCGCAACTTTGAACCCCCACCTGAAGGTATCCAGCTGGATTAAGTCCATCTAACTCCAACTAGCTATCCCCTCGGTAAGGGGGATGCGGAAGAGGTCTGAAGGGGATCCCTAAAGTCGCACTGAGCCTTCTCCAAAAGGAGAAAGAGTGGGGGTGCGCAGGATCGCAAGACCGCAACGAGACCTCCAGGATTGCCACGTTAGCAACACAAGTGCCTCCACTGCCTTTTAAACCAAGACTTCAGTAAGGTGATCATTAGAAAGCCCGATTTGGATTACAAACACGTAAGATCGCAAGAGGAACGTACCTGCTTCAAAGAGAGTAAGCTGCTGGGAAGATCCAGAGGACTGTAAGAGGGAGAACAATGGAGGATTTCTTAAAGGGACAGTTCAATTGGTGAGTGTGCTGATTTCAATTTCCTTTTCTTTGGAGGCTAACATTACAGATTAAATTGACATTGTGCATTGGACATTGAAGGTTGGTGCAAGACTTATTTTTTGATAAAAACTGAAGAGTAAATCTCTCCTTTTTTCTTTTTATAAGAGACTAATGTGTGGAGGTTGCAAACTTTTAAGTCTGCATATGGAGATGCCAAATATGGAGTGACTTTGTTTTACTTGGATTGCATCTCACATTTTACTTGGACTTATCATTCTGATTTTGGGGTTTTAAGAGGAGAATCCACGCTTTGAATTGTTGCTGCAGCTGTGACTGGATTGCTTAAAACTGGCACTAGGAACTGATTTAAAACTGACAATGCTGATGAACTTAAGACTTTCAAGGACTGAGGGATTTTCTTTTTTTATTGTGTATTAATCCTTCTCTTTTAAATTGCCTATTGGAATATTCAATTGACTGTTTTTTGTGGATTAATGAATGGAAGAATTATATAAAAAGACTGTGGAATATGACTTGGAATATGATTGACTTTTATGGTTTGAACTGAACTGAAATGAACTGATAGAATTTTGAATTGGATATATTACTTTGGATTTTTGCCCTGCAAGATTTTTTATTTTTAAACGGAGTTTAATGGACTTGGAATTTTGGACATTGATGAGTTTGAAAACAGACAACGGAGGGGACATTTGGTGGTAGATTCAGACTGAAGTCGATTTCCCATGCTTGTTTTGTCTCTGAAGACAGGCCAGAGAACAGCAGACTCTCCTCCTACGCAGAAAGCGGTTTGAATTTGCAGCTGGCATTTGAGGCTCTGAATACTGTGTGATTAGAAAAGGCTTTTAAGGCCTGAAAAATACATTTGGGAGGAGGAGTCGGGATTGCTAAAGGGAAATCAATTTCTTATCATTTACTTTTTGATTTGATCATTTAATCTGAGCATTCATTATTGTATATAAATTTAGTATTTTATTAACATTACTTAAAATAACTGATTATATTTGTACATCTTGGATTTAAGATTGCTTACAACTAAAGTTTATTGTTTGTACAAGTGTATGTTTCAGTGAAGGTGTCAGGTTAACAAGTTTTGTAAAACTGTAGCTACAGGTAAGGGAGAAGGAAGATTTGCAAAGGACAAAAAATTATTTTTTTAAAGTTCAATGGATCAAAGAACAAGGAAAGCCACAGCAGCAGCAGCATCCGCTGTAACTAAGACTACCCAACCAATAAGAAGAACATCTGTGGATACATCCCAGAAACCCCCAGACAGTATGCAACAGATGATGGAGGAATTAAAGAACATTAGAGGAAACATAAAAAAAGATAGAGACAGACATCAGGCAGGATTTAAAGGAAACAAGGAAAGAAATGAGAATAGATATGAAACATGAGATTGAAAAGCTTGGAAAGAAGCTGGAAACTTTGACTAAGGATGTCTCCAAGGTAAAGACATAGACTAAAGAGATAAAGGAGCAAGTTAAACAAGTACAAACTGAAATGACGGAGGTGAAGGGGAAACAACAGGAAGAAGAACTTCAAACATTGCACCAGGAATTGAGATATTGCGAAAGATGCCTTCGCTTTTGAGGAGTTCCTGATTCAAATATGGAAGACCTATATGGAAAAATGATCCCGGCTTTGGTAGAATTTTTAGACATAGATGAAGATAAAATGGAGATGCATATTGATAGAATGTTCAGAGTTGCCTCCAGAACGGTGAGAGAAAGAAAACTTCCAAGAGATATAATAATAACCTTCAACCGGACCGCCACTAGAGATAAAATTTTACAACGTAGCTATGAAGGAACATTAAAGGTGGAAGATAAAGATGTAAATTTTTTTAAAGACATACTATTTCAAATCCTTAAGAAGAACAGGACTACAAACCTTTGGCCAATTTATTGATGAAACATGAAATAAATTACAGATGGGAAAAGACCGAGGACATCTCTTTTAACTATAAACAGCAACATTACAGAATTAACTTGGTCTTTAAGGCCAAAGAAATGATGGAAAGATTGAAGAAGGATTTTCAGAAGACACCAGAACTAGACAAAGACAATGAACAACAAACTTCAGAAGAAGGAAGAGAAATACAGAGGCAAGAAGAAGAGGTTGAAGACTTATCTAGACAAGCATTGGATTCAGAGCAAGAAATGGAAGAGGAAGGAGAGCTTGCAGGAGAGACATTACAGTAAAAACAGGATAGGATTGCATAAATTTAATTAATAAAACAGAAAAAATGGAGCTCAAAATATATACTTGCAACTTTAAAGGATTTAACTCAGAATATAAAAGAAGACAAATTTTCCATCATCTGGAAAAGCAAAAATTGGATGTAATTTGTTTACAAGAAGTCTGAATAAGAACCCAAGATTTGAAATACATATGGAATCCTAAACTAGGTAGTTGCTTTGTGGCTACAATTGATCAGAAGAAAAGAGGTGTACTGATATATGTGAATTCAAGATATGGTGCGCAAATAAAATTTCAAGATAAAAATGGACGTTATCTTGCGGTTGAAACTGATACAAAACAAGACAAGATATTAATAGTAGGAATATATGCACCTAATGGAGCTAAAGGAGAATTCTTTCCTAAAATAAATGCTGAAATACAAAGATATGTACAGGATACAGGCAACTCAAGTGTGGTGGTTCTTGGAGACTTTAATGGAGTAGTGAATCCTACAGTGGACAGAGCAATGGAAAAACTGATACCGCAAAATAATGGAAAGCTACCCAAAAGTTTTTTTCCAGATGATGGATGATTTAGAGTTATATGACGTTTGGAGATATAAGAATGGACAATTAGATGGATACACTTTTTTTTCAGACAGACACAAATCTATGTCTAGAATTGATATGATATTGGCAACTAAAGAGTTACTTTTGAAGACACATGAAATAGACAGTCCTCCGAATTTGTGTTCAAATCATTTTCCGTTACAAGTGACCTTTAAAGTCATGAGCAGAGAGAGGACATGGAGGATCAATGAAGAGATTTTAAACAAGGAAAAGTACATTGAAAAAGCAAAAACAAAGTTAATTAACTATTTTAATGAAAACATGACACCTGAATTGCCTATGAAGACAATATGGGATGCAAGTAAAGCAGTGATGCGTGGGAATTTTATCAGATGGTCTGCTGAAATCAATAAGGAAAGGAAGCGTACAGAAGAAAGGATCCTGGGGAATATGAAAGAATTGGAGAAACAGATGAGGAAAAATCTGACAGATAATACTACAAGACAAAAGCTCAAGGTGTGTCAAGTAGAATTGAATCAGTTAAATTTGAGAGAAATAGAACAACAGATGCGTAGACTGAAACACACTTCTTTTGAACAGGCAAATAAACCTTCAAAACTTTTGGCCAATTTATTGCAGAAAAGAAGATCAAGAAATATAATAACAGAGATTACAACAAAGAAGGGAAAGACAACAAAGCAAGAGGAGATAAAACAAGCATTCTGTTCTTATTACACAAAATTACTAAGTAATATATCCTTGAAAAAAAATCAAAGAGAATTGGAAGAATACTTGGAGAGGAAGAATAAAATTAGATTTTCAGAAGAACAGAGAGAGACACTAAACAAATCAGTTTCGATGATGGAGATAGTAGAAGCTATCAGGAACACAAAGAATGATAAATCCCCAGGACCCGATGGTTTTACAGCAAAGTATTATAAAGTCTTGGAACATGAACTCTCAACTCCACTGCAAGCAACAATAAATGAGATTAAGAAGGACAGCATACCAGAAACATGGAAAGTAGTCTTGATCCCAAAAGAAGGAAGAGACATAATGGATGTAAAGAATTACAGACCCATCTCATCATTAACCACGGACTATAAGATTTTCGCCGCTATTTTGGCAGAGAGACTTAAAAAAGTACTTCAAGAACATATTCATGAAGACCAGAATGGCTTTTTGCCTAAGAGAATGATGCATGACAATATCAGGACAGTTTTAAATATAATTGAATACTACGAAAAACACAATGAAAGAAAGCTAGAAATGGTATTTGTCGATGCAGAAAAGGCATTTGATATGATCAATTGGTCATTTTTGAAGACAACTATTAAGCAAGCACAAGTGGGAGAAAAATTAATTTCATGGATACTCTCAACAAATATACTCAATATACTCTCAACAAATGGCAAGACTAATTATAAATGGAGAACATACCAAACAGATTGAAGTATTGAGAGGAACAAGGCAGGGGTGCCCTTTATCACCTTTGTTATTTATTCTGACATTAGAAATACTTAATGATGATATAAGAGAAGATGAGGCAATAAGAGAAGTCCAGATAAAGAAATTTCAATATAAACTTAAAGCCTTTGCACATGATTTGGTACTCTTTTTGGATGATCTCCTCAAGAGTGCTGAAAGATTGATGGAAACTATTCAAGAGTATGGAGATTACTCCGATTTCAAGATTAATAAGGAAAAAACAGTGTATATAACAAAAAACGTGAGGGAGAAAGAAGAGGCTGAATTCAAACAAATTACAGGATTTAATAAAGGACAGAAAGCTAAATATTTAGGAGTTTGGATTACACAAAGAAACAATGAATTGTACCATAACAACTATGATAAAAAATGGAAGGAGATAACTCAAGATTTGGAAAAATGTACTCAATTAAAAATATCCTTCCTGGGATGGATATCAGTGATAAAAATGAATGTTCTTCCAAAAATGAACTATCTTTTCCAAAATGTGCCTATTATAACAAATATCAAACCCTTCGTTCAATGGAAGAGGGACATAATTAAATTTATATGGCAGGGGAAGAAACCAAGAATCAAATGGAGAATTATGACGAACATAACAGTAAGAAGTGGTTTAGGCTTGCCGGACTTACAAGCATACTATAAGGCAGCGGCATTCACTTGGATAAAAGACTGGATAAATCTTCAAAATTCAAGAATGCTGGCGTTAGAGGGAGCAGATTTAAGAATGGGATGGCATGCCTATATGTTTTATGGAAAAGCAGCAGTAGACAAAGATTTTATGCATCATTTTGTAAGGAAATCGCTACTTAAAATATGGACTGACTACAAGAAGAAGAATATAAGACAGTTACCTAATTTGGTTTCCCTGCAAGAAGCCTTTTTTGGGAGATGGAAAGATACAGACAAATGGTTACAGTATGAAGACTTATTAGAAACAACAGAAGATTCCGGTGTGAAGATGAAATCAAGAAAGAAATTGGAAACTGAAGGAATAAAATTAAACTGGTTTCCCTACAGACAGCTAAAGGAAAGACTTCAAATGGATGTACAAACCTATGGAATACAGCAAAAGGAACAAATTCATTTACTGAGAATTTTTAGAGAAAATCCACCACATTTATTAGCATACTTGTATAAAGAAATTTTACACCAAGAATGCGAGGAGGAGACAGTTAAAGCAGTACTGATACAATGGGCACAAAATGTTGGACATCCAATACAGTTAGAATGGTGGGAACAGAGTTGGCAACGGACACAGAAATTCACTGCTGCTCAAAACTTAAAAGAAAATTACTACAAACTATTTCATAGATGGTACATGACACCAGAAAAACTAAAGACAATTTACAAGACGGGTACAGGTCAATGTTGGAAATGTCAAGAGAACTCTGGCACACTATTTCACATGTGGTGGTCATGTCCCAGAGCACAAAAATACTGGAAAGAAATACATAAGAAAATAAGTTCAATTTTGAAGATTCAATTCGGGATGACACCTGAATTCTACTCGTTAAACATGACACATATATTAGATGGAATGTCAGCCAAGAAATATTGGAGAATAATATTATACATGGTGACGACGGCCCGCATTGAGTACGCACGACTTTGGAAAAATGAAACTACACCTACTACTGAACAGTGGTGGACAACTTTTATGGAAAATAGAAATGTGGACATACTTACACAAAGATTAAAAGGGAAATCAGATGAAGACATTAATAAAGAGTGGAAGACTGTTACAGATTTGGGTTGGGTGTAGACAGAAGGCAATACATATTTCATGATATCAATTACTATACAGGTTAATAATCAATGAAATATCATGTAGCAAGTAAAGTAGAGATATAGAGCAGGAACTAACAAATTATAGGTTATTAACATTTTATTGTGATACATGGTATAATAAATAGAGGGAATATTAATAATTGTAATCCAGAAAGAAAAGGAAGAAGGAATAACATTGCATGTACACATTGCAGTAATAATTGTTTATTTGTTGAAATTTGAATAAAATTATTTTAAAAAATACAGGCAATTCTAGAGGAAAATGTGTTTCAGTTTGCAGTGAAACCTGCAGCTGGGATGGAGGTATACCTTCCACCAGTACAATGACTTCAGCACATAGCCAAAGGAGCACAGGAGTGGATAAAAGCAAATATTAGAATTTCTTAGAATGACCCAGTCAAAATCCAGACCTCAATCCAATTGAGAATCAGTGGCAAGACACTGAAGTTGCTGTTCACCGATGGCCTCCATCCAACTTGACAGAACTAGAGCAATTTTGCCAAAGAAGAATGGAAAAAAAATTGCAGGACTCAAAGGGATAAAGCTGAAGAGATTTACTCACCCAAACTCACAGCTATAATTTCTTGCAAAGGTGCTTCTATTGAGTTTTGACTCATGTGGGTGAACGTTTATGAAACAAACAAATGCCAGTTTATTTTTGTTTACTTAGCTTTTCTGCCACAGTAAAAAAAGAAAAGAAAAAAAAGAAAAGAAAAGAAAAGCACCTTGGTTGTGTTTAGAATCTTGTGTACACCAAATGGTAATAATGCCACCTGAATTGAATTCTAGGTTCTAACCCGTATGGAAAAATCAAAAGGAGGTGAATATTTCTGGAAGGCACTTTAAAATAAGAATTACCACTCTTGGAAGTTCCCAGAAGTGTTGATTCTCATTTAAAACAACATGTGCCCTGCTGTGTCAGGTTTTGCTTCCCCCAGTTGTTATTGATGTTGTTGTTTTCCAAATCCTAAATAAAATTTTAGTCACTTCCAATTTTGGGGGAGAAATAGTATAGTCCATAGCAGTTTCTAAGGGCTGGTAATATGTTCCCACACCCCGAATGCATGTTCAGCAGAGTTTTCCCCCCTCATTTTTATGGGGCATGCAATCTTTTGCAGAATTAAAACAATGTCATAAGTAGAGAGCAAACATATTTAGTTTGGATGCAATTCATCTTTCTTCCCATTTCTACCTTTTCTTTGCTTTTCTCTCTTTTATCAAGGCCAGAATAGCTGTTGACAAGGTTAGCCTTCAAGCTACCTAATGACAACAAAAATACTTTCAAGGGTTTATAAGGTTGTGCATACACTTCTGATGTGTCAACTTTAAAAGTTTCAGGGAAAAGTTTCTTTTGGTGCCCTTTCAGTGTTATGGCTATAGCCCATAGTGGGGGAAAAGATGTACTGGAAACAAATGATTGCCGCCTTCTTTCCTATGGTCTTCTGTGCCAATTAAAGATTTGACAGTTGTGGGTGTACAATTGGACCGATTTCTAGCCTTGTTGCTTTTTTGATACATCTTTGCACACCTAGAGGGAATAGAAAAACTCTTTGCAAGGTATTTTTAAGGTCCTAATTGCCATCATTCCGGTAGGGAGCTCTGGAAGGCAGGGGATCACACTGTAAACTCACAAACATACACACAAAACAAAAGAGAAGATCATCCCATGATGTAGCCACAAATTCTGCAGACCTACAGGAGCATTTATAGGAACAGTTTTCTATTCAGGGGCTGGTGCAGAGCTGGGTATTGTATATATCAAAGTGATATTTAGCTCTAAGGCAGAGCTTTCCAAATTTTCACCTTGATGACACACTTTTGTAAACATGCATCATTTCGCAACACAGTAATTCAGTTTTACTAGCAAACCAGAGGTTAAACTAACCCCTTATAAGAGATACAGACACATACATAAATTGTAATAACAAAGTGTATGGGGACACAACATATCTCATGTAAACCTTTCATATATTTTTAAAGATATATGATTTATAAATAATAACATACATTTCCAAGATTGTAGGAGACACACCTACACACTTCAGGCAACACACTAACGTGTCATGGCACACCATTTGGAAAGCCCTGCTCTAAGGTCTATTGGGCCGAGGAATTTTCCAACCAGAGGTGGGTTTGTTGTTAATTGTATCAAGTCAACTTTTACTTGTGGCAACCCTATGAACAAGGGACTTCCAAGACACCCTGTTATCAACAGTTCTGCTGAAATCCTGCAAACTCAGGGCTGTGGCTTTCTTGCAAGGCCGGCTGCAGTGCAGAAGGAAAGAGCATGTCCCTTGCACTCCCTTCTGCAAGCAGCCGGTTGGGTGTGGAAGGAAGTGTTGGGGGCACTCTCTCATCCTGGCAGAGGCCTTGCTGGGATGATTCCCAGATGACAGCAGAGCAAGTTAAGGTGCAGAAAGCGCCTGAGTTTAGAAGCAAGTTGAAGCCCAATGCAGCTGGTGCAAATCTTGTGGTACAGTACTGTATCTGGTTTCTAAAGCACACATCCAGTAATAGTCTGACCATAGTATTTTGCACAGCCTGTAGCCAGCAAACATTTTTAAAGGGCAGCTCCTGGAGAGTTTGCTCTGTTTGGGATGTAATTAAGGGATGAACCATTGTGATTAGATCCTGCCTCATGAAGAAAAGGTTCAGCGGGATTGCAGATGGAAGCTGGACAAAGACACTCCTAGCCACAAACAGCCACCTGGTCTTCCATGAATAACTCGGGATCCACAAGAATTTCCACTCTTTCAACCTGATATGTCAGATGGAGTGCAACCCCATCCAGAATGGTCTGGAATCACAATTCTAGTTTAGCTTTCCTAATGACTAACAGAACTTTTCTGTTCTGGATTGAGCTTCAGATTATTCTCCCACACCTACTACATTTAGAAATAATTTAGTATCTCCTTGGTATCAGTTGCAAAAGACAGATTGAGCTGGATATCATTAGCATACTGATGACACTTCCCGATTCTGGGTGACCTACCATTTGCTTCATGTAAGATATTAAAAAGCATGCAGGAATTCCTTCAATCAAAAACTGATAAAATAAGTGTATCTGGATTTAACTAATTGTTACTTAGATAACAATTTTGTGTTATTTGTCTTAACTATATGGAGAACCTAAAGATACATAGTTATGTGTCTATGATATAATATACAGCTAAAAGGAACACAGTCTTTTGTATACAGTGATATGTATAAATCTCTCTGACATTTACATCTTGAGGGAAGAGGGAAACTTTTTAAACTTTTCTTAACTTTTAATTTTTTGTTCACAGCTGCTGAGAATGTCTATAAGAGAGAATATGATGTTTTAGCAAGTCTTAATGTGGTTATGATTCATTTCAACTATTAATACTGTACTGTACCTCCTCTTACATTTGTCTATATTTCTTCTCTTTCTAACTGTGGAAAGGATAATTTTTTATATTTATTAATTAAAGCTGGAATCTCATCATGTGGGGAAGTCTAATTTTTTTTTCTTTTTCTTAATAATGGAATGTCATGTTATGTATGGTTATGTAAGACCAATTTTTTCTTTTTATTAGATGTTAGATGATAGATTGTCTTGTCAATTCGTATGTACATGATTTATTATTATAATATTAGATATGATATTCTGTATTGTGTTTTTTGATGAAGTTTTTGTTGCTTCTTTTGTTCTTTTTATATACTTTTTTGATAGTTACTTCTTTTTCTCCTTTTATGTATAGAGATAACCATTCTAACAGCAGTGGTACTTTAACTCCTCTGGTTGAATTTAATACCCAATGGAAGGAGGTTAGAACAATCTTGACTTCCCTATATGACAAAATTGAACCACTGAGAGACTATCTTAAGAAGGACAACATCATTTGTCAGGATAAAGGAGATTCTCTCACTCCAGACTCAACAGTAAGCAAAAATGCTCGGTTAGTAGAAAATTTAAACCAGCTGATGGAATGTCAACAAGGAAATTTAATCTGTTTGGATCCAGAAAACACTGAAGACACTGAAGGCTGTCTTAAACAAGACCTACAAATTGCAGAAGCACAAACTGTATCCAAACCCCTGAAAACATTGGGTCTTGAGCAGGACTTGGCATGTCATTCTTTACCTCTTTCTCCTTTTATGTATATATTTAAATCTGAAAAAAAAAAACTTTAAAAAAAGCATACAAGACAATGTTGAGCCTTTTGCAGCTCTACCACTAAATGGCTGAAGAACCACCCTCTGGAAATATTCAGCCAAGGACAGAACTACTGCAATGCAGTGTCTATAAGTCTGTTATCAGTCTCTGAGAGGTCCAAAAGAACCCATCCAGTTCTGTTTGAAAATCTTTTTAGAAAGTCTTATAATAGAAGTTATTCAGCACCTAGCAGTCAAGAAAAACAAGCATGATTGTTAGTCTTAGAACTGATAACCTTCTAGCCTTCTAGAGTTAATTTCTTTTCTTGATCAAATGGCAGCCAGCCAGCTGCACACTCATTAGAAGCTTCCATCTGCTTGTTTTGTGCTGCCATCCGAGTCTCACTGAGTGTGCAAGGATTTTTTTTGTTGTTCTTTCTTTCATGCTTATGGGGTTTTTTAAAAGAAAAAAATAATGATGACATTTCAGCCTCAGAAGCCATTTTATGGCAAGCTCAAAAGTGCTGTGTGCCCCAGTATTCCAATATTGCTCTGTGAGCAACAAGGATGATGCTCTGTGACCTCCTTCCACTCCTGCCACAATTACTCGTATGTGTTCAAATTAAGCCTGTAATTATCTGTCAGTTATGTGGAAGACACACAGACATTTCCACAGCAGTGGCTGGAAAGCCAGTTTCCTGATTTATTCATTTGTGGAAAGGAGTGCCAGGGCAAACTTCCTCAGCTGCTGATGGACTGTGACCTTCATCCACTCCAGCTATGATTGCCCGGAGGCATTCATATTAAGCCTGCAATTATGTGGCAGTTGTACGGAACAGCAAAACCCATTTCCACAGCCGCCGCCTGAAGAGCCAGCTTTCTCTTCCTTCATTAGTTGAAAAGGAGGTTTCTGCTGATCTCCTTACTTGCTGATTTTTGCTCCCAATGAGCTCATAGTCCCACAGGCATCCTGATGAAGGAAGCAGGGCTATGGCAGAAAAAATCTTTGAAATAAAACAAGACATCCCTGATCCATGGTCTTTCGAGGCTACAATCCCTATAATCTATAGACATGGTCAAATGCTATGTATCAAGATGAGCATTGTAGTCAATGCATTGCTAGGGCATGGTTTGGGAATGAATATATTCTTTCTTTTTAAAGGATGATTAAACTGGCTGCTGCTGTCAGGAAACGGCACCTTTCAGGACAAAGAGCAGTGCAGGGGGGTTTATTGTGCACAAGGAATTGGGATCAAGATTGGGGACATAGTCTAGATGATGATTCCATGGCTGCTTTTTCATGACCCCATCCAAGAAAAAGTGTGGCAAGTTTTAGTAAAATTTTAGTTCTTTTTTCTTTTAAAGTACAAATAATATAACACATAGTTCTGGTTCACAGTTCAATTCAGTATCAGTTGGTCATTTCTGGATGTTGAAAGTTTTCATAAAAGACATGATAGAGCTAAATCTTTTATACTAAAGAAACCCTCTAGGCATCAGGATAGGGAAAGGTGCCCCTGCTTGATACTTTAGGAAGTCACCATCAGTCAATGTCCACAGGTTGAGGTTAGATAAACCTATCATCTGATTTCATATATGTTTATATATTTCAGTTCTTTTCTCTGGCTCTCTTTCTAAAAGAAGACATGAGCTTCAGCTGCACCCTTTTGAGAAGGCATAAAAATATCCAATTTTCACTGTGGTTGTAAACTTGTATCTATGTTAGAGATGTAAAGAATATTTTTAAATTTTATAGTTCTTGATGGAAAAAGATACATTAAAACATTAAGACTGAGAAATGGACCAACTGATGTGATTTTTGTTTTATTATTCTGGAATTCAGGATTTTTTGGTGGAAAATTTGTTGGGGCAGATAAATGGTTCTTTCATTACTGCTCTATCCTTTGATAGGAATTACAGGTATCTTTTCTGTCTTCTATCTATCTATCTACTACTATCTATCTATCTATCTATCTATCTCTATATCTCTCTCTATAAAAGCTTTATTACAGCCAGACCAGATTTCAGCCCAAGGCTTGTTTTCATATTTTTTCTGCCTATTTTTTTTGTCTATATTCTTCTGGCCATGCTCCTGCTAATTTCATTTTGACCGGAAAAAGACAATTACTCTTTGTTTTGCACTGAGGTGAACTGAGGGCACCTGGCCCGCTAAAATGAGCATTTCCCATAGGTTCTCAACACCTGCCAACAGTTTTACCTCAGAATATCTAAGCTGTTCCATTACTCGCTGCTTTTTGCCCCATGTTTTGCCAAAGCTGGCTTTTCTGCTGTGCTCCATGCTTCTCTCTGTTTCTCTCCTTTTCCCATGCAACAAACCAGTCACCATGTAATTGATGTCAATAAATGCACCGCAAAGAAAAAGGCAACAAAAGTAGCAAAGCGAGCCCAGTGTTTAAAAATAGCTGTTTTTTTAACTGGCTGATGTATCATGTATTTAAACTGTGGATGGCCAGCTTTTCCCACCCATATGTTTGCAAGCAAAATATGTGCATAAACAGCACTATTGGGAGAGTCATGTCCCCCCCACGTTTCTGACAAAATTATAATTCTTAGGAAATACTCCCCCTTCTTTCTTTCCTCTTCTGTCAACACATTGGCTTGACCCAGTTTGTGACTATTGTTAGACTTGGTAGCCTTGTGTGCTAAGTGTGCTTGCTTTAAAGTTCATAGCCCTTTTAAGGCTGCACATCTGTCTATGTGTCTCACTTTGTTTTTTGCTGTTATGTGCCTTCAGGTCAACTATGATTTATGGCTACCCCTCTCCCCGGTTCTTCTTTGCAAGATTCATTCCATCAAGGTTTGCCACTGCCTTCCTCTTAGGCTGAGAGAGTGTGACTTGTCAAATCATCCAGTGGCTGAATGAAGATTTAAAACTTCGTCTCCTGGAGTCATCATCCAGCACTCATGTTTGACTTCTGCTCACATAATTGATATAGTTATTATTAAGGATGGGACAAATCCAGAATTTTCCAAATCCGAATCCAGATCCGAAGCCCTGGAAGGTTCTGGGAATCCACGAATGTCATGAATCTCGAATCTTTCAAATCCTTTTTTCAAAAAGGGTTTAAAAAGCAAGGGAAAGAAGGATAATCTTGGGCAAGACACACTCTCTCAGCCTTAGCAAAAGCCTAGGCAAAGGCAAACTTCCCTCTGAAGAAATCTGGCCAGGACAATTGTCATAGTTTTGCCTCAGGATCTCCCCAGATTGAAAATGACATGAAGGCCCTTTCTACACAGGCAGAAAAATGTGGATTAATCCACATTTTCCTGCCTGTGTAAACAGGGCCACTATTACAGTACAGAGATAATCCAGGTCAAAACTAGCTTTTCTTTGCATAGCTCCTTCTGGCATCCTGGAGTTTGTAGTTTGATCATGCGCCAGCACACTTTGTCAGAGAAAACTACAAACTACAAACTCCAGAATTGTGTCTGAAAGAGCTTTGCAAGGGAACGATGCAAAGAAATGTTCAGCTGTCCTTGAAAGCTCAAGAACACTGTACCTTCCAGTCAAGTCTCAAGTCCTGCAACAAGGAAGGTACTTAAAACAAACAAACAAACAAACAAACAAACAAACAAACAGCCTCTAGTCCAATCTCAATTCTGCACCTTGCAGTCTCAAGAGTCAAGTCTCAAATCCTCCAACAAAGAAAGCACTTAAAAACACACACACACATACACACAAACAAGTCTCTAGTCCAGTCAATTCTCTACCCTCAAGTCCTACAAGGGACACTCAAGTCAAATATCTAGGCTTGTTGCAACAATTCCCAATCCCTACCCTCCAGTCTCAAATCAAAAACTAATACAGATTAATACATGCTCAATAAACGATTCTGGAGGCAACTACTGTTCACCTGGTTTGTTGTAGGCAACACACACTCCTCTTATAGAATCAGCTAGAGTAGAACCCCATTCTTTCCCAGCTCAGATTTTTTGGCATTAATTGTTTACCACAGACATGCTGCTGCAACACAAGACCAAAAGTCTGTGTTTCTCCAGCTCTCCTTTGTAACCTTTCCAATGGCAATGCTGCTTGTAAACTTGCAGCTAGACAGAGGAAAAAGAGGACAAGGGGTTGAGAAGCATAAAAAGACTTTCTAAAAGGGAGCTTCAAAATGAGTTAACTGAAGTATTCATGTATTCAAGACACAGAAACTAAGGCCCTTTCCACACCTTACCATCTTCCAGCGCTGGGGTATGGGGATCGCGTGAGCAGCCTCCGGCGAGAGGCTCTCACATCCTGGGTCCTTCAGCTCTGCAAGAGCTGCCTGCTCACATGAGAGCCCCACCTCTTCTTTCTGCAGTGCAGCCTGGGACCTTCCCAGGCTGCGCCTGGGGGGGCAGGGGCAGAGCATGACTGGCGCGGTTCCCGAGGCTCCACATGCCAGGTAGCTGCACCGGGGCCCGGGAGCAATGCACGATTGTACATCATTTTCCACTTCTAGCCGAAAATGAAAAGGTGCGTGATTGGCACCTGCCGGCCCTTGGAGTGTTGTGCGATTGTGAGTGTGTCATGCAGATCACTCCTCACAATCGCGCCATGCTCCAGGCCCTCTTTCGCATGTAAAATGCCATGCGAAAATGGTCTAAGAGAGGAAGTGGCATCATGACATTCTTAGTCCCAGAATTGACCAAAGAAAGCTGGTGAAGGGGAAAGTATGGCTGGCATGGCTTGCATGGAACCCTTGAACCCCCTTTTGCAGTCTTTGGAACCCCCTGGGACATTCCCACAAGCTCCTAGACCCCCCCCCACAAACTCAGTTTTGCTTCTCTGTCCCTCACCTCCCAATCCCTATCCCAAAATTACCTTGCAGAGGGAGGCATAACCAGGGAAAGGCAGCACTGGGGGCACAGGCAGCAGAAGGGAGAAATGGTGGCTTTCCCGGGCATGTGAGGCTTTATGCTGGTCTGCCAGCCAATCACCCGTGCCCACGTTGGGTGGGAAAACATGTGAGAAGCTGGATCCTGTCCTGGTCCCGAGTTTTCAGGTGTCCTGGTCTTCCAAGTTTTCAGGTGTCCTGGTCTCCCAGGTTTTCAGGTGTCCCGGTCTCCAACAAACTGTTTGAGTGGTGGATTTGAAAGATTCTGTTTGCCTACTTTTGCACAGGGATTCGGATTCCTGAATCTCAAATCTCTGCCAAAGATTCAAGGATTTGAGGATTCAAGGATTTGGTTGGCCCCATTCCTAGTTATTACAAATTGTAAGAGTTATTGTAAGATATAAAAATATAATCCTAAGAAATGCTTTTAAAATGTATTACTTTTCTGAAATTTAATACTGGTTATATTGAGATGTCAGATCTGGCCAAGGTGGTAGGTGTCATAGCTACCCCCCATTTGGACTACTGTAGCATGTTCTACTTAGGGCTGCCTTTGCAGAGTGTTCGGCAACTTCAGCTGATCCATAGAACTGCAGCTGGACTGTCAACTAGGGTAGGTTACATAGACCGTACTATGACCCTGCCAAAACAGCTCCACCGGCTGACAGGTTGTCTCGTGCCGCAATTCAAAGAGCTGGTTATGATCTATAGAGCCATAAATGGTTCAGGTCCAGGCTATTTAGAAGACTGTATCTCCCTTTATGAGCTGGCTTAGACTCTGAGATCATCAGACAGGCCCTTTTCTCAGTCTGGCCACTATCACAAGCATGGCTGGTGGGGTGTGAGGGAGTCCTTCTTGATAGCTACCCCTAGATTCTGGAACTCCCCAACTTGGCCCCCTCCTTGTTCCCTTTCCTTTGGTAGGTTACAAATGTTTTATTCCAGTGTAGTAGTTTGAATGTTGGACTATAACCTTGGAGGCTAGAGTTCGATTCTCAGTTTGGTCATGGAAACCCTCTGGGTGCATCACACTCTCTCAGCCCAAGAAAACCCTGTGAGAGGTTCACCTTAGGGTTTTGAGGGCACCCAACAACACCAAAACCACCACTACCACCACCAACAACAACAATAACAGGGCTTTTAAAAGCAGAAAGTTTTAAAAGAACAGACTAGGAGGTGCTATACTGTTTTAACTGAACTGTTTTTAAGAGCTTTTTATCTTTCTAATTGCATTTGATTTTTTAACTTGAGGGGTGAACTGTTTTAATGCAATCTGTTTTAATGTTCACTTTTTAAAGTTTTTAATTGTATTGTTTTCCTAAAATGTGGGACGCTTTGAGTTCCAGTTAATAATTTTTTATTATTGTTGTTGTTGTTGTTGTTGTTTCAAAAAGCAGGCTTTTAAAACTTGCTGAGAATCTCACCACAAAGAAATCATTTCTCCTTTTCCTCTTTCTGTCTCCAGTCTGAAATATTGCTCTGACATTCCAAGCATTGTCAGAGAGATTGGTAGTGACCTGATCAAGTTAATAACAATACAAAAACAACAACAGGAACAACAGTAGAAGTTCTGACATTGATTTTGAAAGACTTTAAAAATGATCTGCTCTGAACACAACAAAAATAATGGTTATAAAAAGGAATTCAGATTTTTGAAGGATTCTTATTGGTCTTAACCAAGAATTTCCAGCAGTGACACTAATGCATCATAATTACCTATTTTTCTTTCTGAACTTCTTACCCTCATGCAAACAATCTACTGAGAGAAGGACAGGAAAAAGAGCACAGAAAAAAGTGGTTGTATGCAATGACCCCCGCCCCCCGCTTTTTTCCAGAATCCTGGCCCTGCTATTTGGCAGAATGAGATAGCTGCCACAAACACACAGGTAGCTTATGCTCCAGAGTAAGATGGCACTTCTGCCATTGCTCAGAGGATAAGTGCTGGGAGGCAGAGCTGGTGGTGAGGTGCAGAGAATCAGAGCAGTACATGTCACATAGCCAGACCTGCATCCCACAAAATGTGCTAAGGCACTGTAGTACTGTAGCTAACATTTTGGACTGAGACTTCAGATATTCCCACTTAGGAAATGCTTGGGTGATCTCAGGTCAGCCACTTTCTCTCAGCCTAACCCTTCTCACAGGACCATTGTGAAGATAGAGAAGAACATAATGACCTGGCATTCATTGGAGGACAGGTAGTAGGATATAAATGTAACAAATATATAAAGATATAAACTAGCTAGCTTGTTGCTCAAAAATGCTATACAATTACTAACTTGTTTGGTTTCAATTCCAGTTTTGATTTTCAATCTGTTGGACTTACCTTTCTGAAGAGGGATGAGGAAGGACATTATCTTGCCCTTTGCATCTGGTGGCAAATTGACCTCGTCACCAGGGATCTAAGGATGTGGACATATACAGAAGTTTAGGACCACTCAGGCTTGGAAATATCTCCATTGCATTAAGTCCAAACACATACTTAAAAATTCAAAGAAGGGCTTGTAAATTTGCAAAAGCCCCCAGTGCACATACTAAAGGGTGAAAGCCATGTAGATGCTGTAACATGGTGGCCCTTTGGATATTGTCCTAGCCACATAGAGACAATGTTTACCTGAGCATCTCTCAGGGAGAGGGGAATGTGTTTGAATGATGCAACCATATAGGTGGGGTTAACTGAATGGGATGGATTGATTTGTGACTCATGGCTGGTGCTGATTCTGTGGGACAAAACTACACAGTCACTTCTGCCAACATGCTAGTGTCATTCAGCTGCAGTGTTCCACCACAAGGAATGTGATCCCATATGAGAGGAATGCAGAGTATCATTACATATAGACCTTCATTTGGTATCGTTATGTGCCTTAAAGCCAACTCTGATTTATAGCACACCTATCATAGTGTTTTCTTGGTAGATGGGGTTTGCCATTGCCTTCCTCTGAGACTAAGAGAATGTTACTTGACCAAAGTCAACCAATGGGTCTCCATGGCTGAGAAGGGATTCGAAGCCTGAAGAGTCTATGAATCCTAGGACTGTCCCAGAGTCCTAGTCCAGCCTGTCCTTTTACATTTTACCCTTTCTTGCAGAACTGGTGAATGGCTGACCATCCATTCTTTACCCGATTGAAAGATGACATCCCTCAAACTGGCCCATCTGTTAGACATGGATGGGAAAGATGCTTTTAGCAGGAGATAGTGTGGTTTCTGTAATAATACTAATACTAATTCCTCCATCACTATACAAGGTGCTTTAAAAGACCAACAAAAGAACTCTAGTTCCCTACCCTCAGGTTTAACATCTAAAGTAAGGCATGATACAAAAGGAAAAGAGGATGGCAGTGTTGAAGAGGATTAAGTCCAGCAAATAACTCCCTGTTTTTCTCTCCTGCTGTGCCAGGGCAGCAGAAATTGGAGGTAAGGCCTTTCATCTGCTGCTGAGCCCAGGCATGACGGAGCTATGTCTGCTTCTTCCTCTCCCTCTGAGGCCAGGTAGACATTATATGTCAAGAATGGAATCTTTGGTGCCTTCAGCAAGTTACTTTTCATTTCTGTGACTTCTTTTGGATGGGGATCATTAATGCAAGTTAGTGTCTTTTTGAGTCTTTTTGTGCTGGACGAACTATCATGGTCTCACTTAAATCTGAGAGGTGAGAAGGAATAATAATGTAGAACCTGAAGACTGTCTCTCAGGAGTTTGGTTTGATAGTTCCAACCAATCTTCCCAGGCATGTATAGAAAATAGCAGTAGTCAGGAAAAAGGAAAGAAATCAAAGAGATCATACAGCATAAGGGAGATCACAAGAGAAGTTATGGAATTAGTTGATTGTCGAAGCAAACATGCAGACTAGCATGATATATTTTTTCCAAAGTAAGTAACTATACATTTACTTACAATATTTCATATATTCCCTTATATGTAAAAATATCTTCAAAATAAGCATCATGGAATATACAGCCCAGCTTTGAGCAGCTCCAACTGGCATAGCCAAATAAAATAAATTTTGGGAGTTAAGAGTTCAAAAACACTGGGGAAGCCACAAGTTCCTCACTCCTGCTTTAAAAACACAGCAGGGCCCTTTCATTCCACACAAATTTTATGGCACTATGATCCCACTTGTAACTGCCATAGCTGTACTCTATGAAATCCTGAGATTTGTACCTGAGGCAAGTGGTAGAGCTCCATGGCTAAGAATTTGAAATATCCCTCCCTAAGCCACCTTGGGTCCTGTCCTGTAAGCAAGGTTGGATGTAAAAAAAAAATAAGTAGAATAGAGTGCAAATGCAAGGACTGCAAAGCATAGAACCATGGCAGTCAAAGTGGAATCATAGCACTATAATTGTGAGGTGTGAAAGGACATTTGCTTTCTATGGTTGCCATTTAGTCTTAGGATTTCTCCTGGAGAATGCCAGTGAAATGCCAGTGAAATGTGACCTTCTTGCCTCTAGGTTTGAGTGCCTATTCCATGCTGATAGAAGTTCTACCAAAGAGATCAGAATGGCCTGAGATATTTTGATAACAAGGTGCACACTAACTGAAGTGCTAATTTCCAGAGCTGTAGAAGTTATTTTGGCATCTAAGGAAGAAAATCCCCAGAAAGCTTTCTGTACAAATAGAGTAATCACCAATTAAATTTTAAAAAATGGATACTGTGTGGGTGTAGTGGTTTGAGCATTGTATCACCATTCTGGAGACCAGGGTTTGAATCCCCATTCAGTCATGGGAACTCGTTGGATGACCTTGGCCAAATCACACTCAGTCAGTCTCAGAGGAAGGCAAAGGCAACCGCTCCCCTGAACAAATCTTGCCAACAGAACCCTGCTTTAGGGTTGCCATAAGTTGAATATGACCTGAAGGCAGACAACAACAAACCGTTCTTTTAGGATAGACAAAATCTACTGGCTGAGACAGCTACCTCATTCCCTAGTGGTGGGACCAACCATGGGAGATGTTCTGTAGCTCTATGTACAGAAATGCCTTGCTATCATAAGTACACCTTGTGACATACACTCTTTGCCAAATATTTAAAAAAAATGTGTTATTGACTTTTTTTTAACACAAATTCAAAGAAAATGAAAAGGAGGGGAAAGAAAGAAAAGTCAAAGGGAGAGTACATAGGCTGTCAATGTGAACTAGGCATATCCATTAATATAAACATATCACATTTCTAAAAAATGTTTTCTTAGAGCTGGCATCTATAAAATACACATATTCATGTGGAGCTAAAGCAGTAAGTACTTTTGACCCCTGAATTATACATGTCGAATGTTTCTTTTTCCAGCCTTGAAGTACAAGTCTTTTAGCAATACTGAAGCACTCAGGATCCAATCATGTTGGTCATTAGTTACATTCCAAATCATTGTGATAATACAATGAGATATTCACCCATAATATTAATTGGCATGGTGCTTAACAAAGAGGAGACAAATTACTTTTTTTTTGCATTCTTCAATTAATGTTTGATATTTGAATGTTATAGTCCTTAGATCTAAATGACATTTTTTGCTTTGCAATGAAGAAATGGGTCTATGTAGGAATAAACAGAAGCAAATTCTTACCATGTAGCATATTCCTTGGTAAGGGTACTGAGGGCTGCAAGCTCAGTGCAAACTAAGTGGAAAGTCCATGTGAAAACTATAGAGATTAATTATTCAGAGACACAACATTTGTAATTGCAAACTGGAACCATTTAAAGGGGGAAAATATTAATACTTAAAAGCCATTCAGCAGCTCCAAAAAGATTGTGAACCAAAGTCTAACCTTGATAATGCATTTCCACTAACAATACATTACTTATCCAAGAAGAATGGGGGGAAAATTGAATTATTCATTGCTGTACACTTTATATTTTCCTTCACTAGGCTTGTCTGTGCAAGAGGTGGGTCAGAGTCTGCCATCTCCAAAGGGGCATTTATTTCACAATCACTGGAGAAAGTGAGTCTCTGCCTAGGAAAATGAGGACTGATGGAGTTTAATTAAAACCCCTTCCTCGTACCCTAAAAGAGAGCAAGATAGGGGTTGTCTGGCTGCATGGACTGCAGCCCCCACTCCTGCCACTGGTGCCTGCATCAGAAATACTTCTCTGCCACCAACCTGCTTGACCAAAACAGTCATAGCAGTAATAGTAGCAACAGCAGCAGATAATAATAATCATTATAATACATTGATGCCAAGGTGCAGCAATTAATTAATTTTAAAATAAATAATTTTCTTTATTTGATTTGCATCCCACCTTTCTCCTAGGGTTGAGATTCAAAAATAGCAACCTGAAAACAGGGGTGGACACACTCCAGAGTCTGGAGAGCCACCCCACCCCATCTTAGCTATCTCTAGAAGTCCATAGGGTCACCCTGCAATGTTGTACCTGACATTGTAGATGACCAGAGGTGGTGTTGCATCACTCCCAATTGCATTTAGACCTTTGGGATGGGTAGATCTGGCTGTTTGAGGCTGTACTACAAAATACCCTTTTCAGAATGTAGTGGAAGGGAGTGTTTCCTGGGGGACTGTGGAGTCTTTGGAGGTGTCAGTCAGAGTCCTGAGGGATGTACTAGACCCTCAAAGCACTGCATGCTATAAAAATACATTGTATTAAAAATCAAATATAAGTCAGTCTAAAACGCCTCACAGCTACACACAGCTCCCAGGAAGGGGCCTCTGCTTTTGCTTATCTGTGGGAGTGGGGGTGGGGAGGGCAGGTAGCTCATAGGATGAAGAAGCAGCTTTCACTTCATAGGGGAGAGGAAATGAGAGCCACCTCCTGGGGATGAGGAGAACATGGACCTGCTTGAGCGGGAGCCTTATACTTTGTCTAATAGGTGTAGGAATTTGACCATTGTGAAACTGCTGATCTAATTTCCCATTATTGCAGGTCAAGCAACAGGACTCTAAACAAGAGCCATCAGGAAATTAGCTGGACCCATAAGCCCCCTGGGACAGACCTTTTTAAGACTCTGAACCCCATCGGGCAGTGATCTCACCATGACAACAGAACTATAGAGAGTTCTTCCATACCAAAAGGACTATCTTCTCATCCAACAAGGAAGACCAATGTTAGAGTACAGGAGGTGTTAGGCCAGACATCACTTGATACAGGCCCATGGTTGTAAGGGAGGACAAGAAATCTACTTCTTACAAAGCTGTCTCAACATACAGACTGAGGTGTCATCTTGTCCTTTTCCTCATGTAGCAAAAGGTAGACCCTGTTCAGCACTATCATCATTGAATACACAAGGATCCAGATTTTGAAAGATTAAGCATTTAAAGTCCTTGGCCTTGATGGAGACATTGATCTTTTTGGTTTACCCCGCATTTCATTAAAAAATAATAATAATCCGAAGTTCTTTCCATCCTACTTAGGAAGAAATAGAAAATTTTGCGTGATATTGCTACAAAGAAGAGAATCACAATAGAATTCTCATCCACTCCTACCTGAAAACCCTTCTGCATTCTTTTAGTATGTGGGAGGAGATTGTAAAGAACACCCTCAACTGTGCAAATGCAGAAGTAATCCAAAGAACAAGGATAAGGAATCATAAACAGAAAGCAAGGTTTCAGGACCAAGGACAGCACGTGGGTCGAGGGAATTAGTCCCTTCTCTGTCATTATCTTCATCCATATCTCTGGAACAGACCATTGAAATACTGCTGTACTGAGATGTGAATAGCTGTCAGGTAACACTGTGGTTTAGATTTCTACTTGAGAGCCTGAGGATGTGGACAGGATCCCAGGAGAAATGACAGCTAACACATCTATACTAGATCCTTGCCACTCCTAGCTTCTGACTCAGTGGAGTAGATGAGGAGTGGTGAATGCCTCACTGCAGCAAGGGGATTTACTATCCTGCCTAAAAGAGACTGTGGTTAGACCATTACTAAAAAAAAAAAAAAAAGTCTTCCCTGGATCCCACCTTTCTGAATAATTATCAGTTAGTCTCTAATGCTTCATTTTTGGACAAGTCTCTAGAGCATGTAGTGGCCTCCAAAGGTTTCTGTATGAAATGGATTTTCTAGATCCATTTCAATCTGGCTTGAGGCCTGGTTATGAGATAGAAACATCTTTGTTCACTTTGATGGATGACCTATTCAGGGAACTGGACCCAAGGACTGTGTCCCTGTTGGTTGTGTTGGACCTCTTGGTGGCTTTCAATGCCATTGACCATGCTATTCTTCTGAGCCAAACTCTCGGATGGGACTTGCAGCTGCTGTTACACAGTGGTTCTGGTTGTTCCTGGAGGGATGAACTTAGAAGGTGGTGCTGGGGGTCTTCTGGCCATTGGCCTATGGGTTTCCTCTTGTCCCCCATGATATTTTACATCTATATATAACTGCAGGAAGATGTTATCCAGAGTTTTGGGATTTGGAGTCACTAATATGCTGATGACACCCAACTCCACCTCTACTTTCCATCTGATTCCAAGGAAGCAAACCAGAATGAATGGATTGTCCTTGGGGCTCAGGTGTGTCACCCAAGGGAAGGTCAAGGAGGTGGTCACGGGGATGACACCTAGCCTTGGCTGTTTCTGAAACAAGTTGCTCCCCCTATTTCATTCATACCCAGGCTAATGCAAGGAAATAGGTCAAATAAAGTGGCCTTTATTACTCCAAAGTCATGTATCTAGTCTCATTATTCTGAGGTTGGGCAGCAAATGAATGTATGTTATCTGGAAAAGAAAATTGCCTGATTAAAAAAAATGACATGTTTAGTAATATATGGCACAGATCCATAGGACCATCACTGAAATGCTGCCTCAAGTAAGTTAAAATGTGGCACATCTCTCTCCATGTGGGCTTAGTGGAGAGATGGAATTATGAGAGCAAAGTAGGTTTCCTGAGGATTTAATGAGAAGCCAGTCCTTGCTGGCAAAAGATGCCCTTAATTGACATTTGCCAGCCAAATCTCTCAAAGCCACTTTGTTAATGTTCTTTATACAGCTTCGCACTAACAACAACAACAACAATAACAACAACAACAACTGGGGTGCCTCTTGAAAGAAATTTATAAACATTTCCAACTTTCTATAAAGATACATCAGACGCACAGCTTTCCAAGAATAACAAGATGAAAACAAAGGTGAAGAAAACAGTTCCAGTTAACTTGTAGGAGTGAAAATGAAAGCAATAAGAAGAACACAAGCATAGAATTTAAGGTTCTTTTCTAATTTCTGACTGGTAAGGCCCTCTGAATGCCAGTCCATGCTCATTCATACTTCAGTTGGGAATGTGTGCATTAGAAACCATGAGGGAGAATAAAAATTGGTACCACTTTGAAAGCAAGGAAGGTGTATTTGGCAGGGGAATGACAGGAACAACTGAGAGCAGGAACAATGACAGCTAGGACAAATGTCAAAGAGTCCTATAATCTTCTTGATAGGAGAGTAAGAAAGAAGGAAAGGTCTGAGACATAGTTGTTGGCAGCTTGTTACTCTCCTGATAAAGAGCCCTGGTGACACCGTGGTTAAATGCTGGTATTGCAGCCACAAGGTTGTGAGTTTGATCCTGCCAGGCTCCAGGTTGACTCAGCCTTCCATCCTTCCACAGGTCAGTAAAATGAGTAGCCAACTTGTTGGGGGCAATTAGCTAACACATTGTAAACTGCTTAGAGAGCACTTAGCTGATAAGTGGTGTAGAAATACACATGCTATACTATTGCTATTGCTAATATTGTTGGACTGCAATTCCCACCAACCCTATCCAGCATAGCCAGTAGTGAGGGATGATGAGAGTGACAGCTAACGGCATCTGGAAGGCCATAGATTGTCTACTCCAGGTCAATTACCTTCAAAGGGAAATGTCAAATTTAAGACCATAAAGAGTACGTGTGTGCCACTTTTGGTTGCTTAATATCAAAAGTAACAGAAAATGCAAAAGTGGGAGAGAAAGCAGGACTAGAATTCATACCTCCCACAACAATTTTCTTAGCATGCAGGCAGAGAAGAAGGCAGAACAGGATACGTGATGGAACCTATGTAGTCCTTGAAGCAGCCAAGACATATAAGCCAAAAATGAAGCAGATGTATATGGCAGGATTGGAGATCCTTTAGCCCTCCAGAAGTTTTTGGATGACAACTCGTATAATCCCTTACCACTGTTCACAGTGGCTGAAGCTTCTAAGAGCTGAAGTTCCAAAGATCTGAAAGGCCAGAGTTTCCCATCCCCTGGCAAAAGGAGACATAGCCATAGAACAATCAAGGTTTTAAATACATGGAATTTCATGCTCAAACCCTGTATGTGCTTATTTTCCATCATCAGAATTAAACAAACTTGACTGATCCATTTGCTCTCAGCAAGGTCAATCAAGGTTGCATGTATCTGTGTGTTTCTTTAAAAGCACTTTAAATATGCGTGTCCATTTCCCTTGCTGAAGCTGTTTACTTGGGCGCTGGCAGAGAGATGCTTGAATATAATTTGCCAACACAAAATTAGTATGTCTTGTGTGAAAAGCTTCTGACCTTAAATAACATAGGGCTTGCAGTTTGCAGAGGCTTTACCTTAAATAGATGAGACACTGAAAGTGGTCGCTTGACATATACCTGTGCACTAGATTTACATCTCAGCCTGGGCTGAAAGTCAAGAGACTGATGCAGAAAAGGTCAAATGAGATGTACGTGATACAGGCCTGAGGGTTTAAATTTGAAAATGTGTTTAGTTCTAAACATAAGGCTCAACACCTTTATGTGTGTGGCCTTGAACTTGTTGCTGTCAAGTCTTCCCCTTCACTCCTGCCTTAGGGCTCATTTACCATCCAGCATTCATAGCAGCTTTGTCATGATTCATTAATATTAATTACTTTGCTGTCACCACATAGAGCAGCTAAAAGTCATCCTGCATGTGCTCATAAACATTAGCTGTCCCATTAATCATATCTGCTTTTAGCGCTTCCACTGCCAGGACAGGGTGTAACCTCCGCCATCACATAATACAGAGTGGGGCTTAGCAGAGAAAGACAGTCAAAATGGTCTAGGGACTGGAGAAACTCCCCAACAATAAATGTTTGATATATTTAGGACTTATTGTGGATACCTTTCTAAGCTGAAATTAAGCTTGGGATAGGAACAGGTTTAGGGGGCTTTTCTTCTCTTGTTTTAATAACATGAGAGTGTGGATGGATGAGGAATCATCCAATGAATCTGAATGGTGAAAGATCCAGGACAGGATAGATTCAGGATAAATAGAAGAACTGTGCACACAGCACATAGTTAAACCAGGGTGCTACAGAAGATGCAGTGATAGCTGCCATTTGAGAGAACAACAAAATTTGATTAGTCAAATTAATGGAGGGTGAGGATTCCAGTGCTACTAGCCACAATGGCTATATATTACCTTCAGGATCAGAGGAAACCTACTTCTCGATAATAGTTGCTGGAGGACACAAGTTGAAAGGTGTTTGGGGAATTCTCATAGGCATCTGGTTGGCCATAGTGGGAAAAAGTTCTGAACTAAACAGTCCTTTGATTTAGCCTATAGTGACTATCTACATGTTTAGATTCATGAAAACATTGCTGTGCTTCACATTAACTTACATTTAGGGATGACACGGTTCTGAGCCCAGGATGTCATTTGAGTACTTCATATATCCATACATGTAACATCTGAAGCATTTTTTGTAGCTTACAGCCTGTTTATTTTGATTTAGAGTAAGTAGACCATTTCGCACTGTACAATTATACTGCTATGATTCCACTTTAACTGCCATGGCAACATCCCATGGAATCCTGGGATGTGTAGTTTATGGAGGGATTAGAGCTTTCTGGCTAAGAATTCTAAATACTTGTTCCTAAATTACGGATGTGCAGTGCAGTGTTAAATTATTCATTACCTCAGGGAAGAATGAATAATTTAATTCATTTACTCCCTATTATCACATGTCTTCAAAAACTATGCAGGTTTTGAAGAGATCTAGCATAGGATGAAAGGATGAAAGTCTCTGGTACCTGGGCAAGAAGGGGAGATTCCCCTGGTCCATCCCCACATGGCACCAGGAAAGTGGCGATGGGGAAGACAGACAAGATTCTAGACATCTTCCACTGTCTGCTCACTGCATGACAAGCAGGAGGCAGGGGAGAAAAGGATCTAGAGGTTCTAATGTTTCCTGGGTCTCTTGCAGTCACTCATTGTGCACCATCAGAATGCAAATCTGTTCAAGGGGTTTTTGGAAACTCAAAATTACCTTTCTTGTTTTCTTTCTTTAAGCATTTGAGCATTCTTTCCTTCCCTGCCTTGAACTGCAAATCTAAGGATTCCATAGAATGTTACTTTGTCAGTTAAAGAGGAATCATAGCCCTACAATTGTGTAGTATGTAAAGCCCAAGGTGAATTAGCACATATAAAGAGTTTTCAAGGAAGGAGTGTTTTTTCTTAAACTGAACAAATATGCAGTGCTCCCATGATCAGTTCTACCTTCTTTTGGAGTCATTCATGTTGGGCAGATGAATATTTCTAAGGCTGGCAGCAAAACATCTGACTTCAGTCTTCAAGGCACAGAGCAGATAATAGGAGCAAGGCAAAGCAAAATCCCTGAAATAAGTAAAATAGGTGAAGAAGGATGTTCAACAATGAGGAAAGGATGAAACCACGCTCACATTTGGAAGGGGTTGGGTCATGATTTTTGGAATGGTGAAGTGCTTTCAAAGACATTGGCCATTTCCTCACTAGACTGTTATAGTGCTATGATTTCACTTCCAACATCCTATGGAATCCTGAGGTTTGCAATTTAGGGAGGGACCTCAAAGGTCATAGGCTGAAATGAAGATGTAAAAATTCTGATAGTTTGCCATCTCCAACTCTTTTGGAATGGATAAGGCCATGATATATGAGTAGGGCATTATGCTGAATACTCCTTGATGATAGCAAATTATTAAAATATAATTAGTTATCATCCTTTCACCTTCACTAGAAGGATAGTTCTGAAATCTTTCCTATTGGTTTTGATACTCTTCTGGCTGCTTTGTATGTCCACTGAACACCAGACAATTCAACAAGGTTTCCATATTATCTTGGCTATAAATAGGTAAGTTTTAGAACTTATGGAGGACAGATGCTGACCGTCTTTTTTTGGCCATAGCTTGGAATCCATGCCAAATCTTTAGTATGGTTTATACATGATTTTGAATATTTCCCGTGATATAGCTAACTAAAATCAGGCTAAAATCAGGTTCTTCATCGAGTTTTAACATCTGTCAGAAAAGTGCATAAGTATGGCTGACTGTCTTGATGGACAGGATCTTCTCTGCCTGTCATAATTGAGAATGCACTATAGGAGTGTCCACTGCAATATGAAAACAAAAGAAAGTAAAAGAAAATGATGCAACTGGACACTCCCAGGGGATATGCTTCTTGAATGAAATGCATCCACAACACGTATTATTTTTCTCCTTTGACCTCTTAAAACTTTGCCAGATGTGTGACTTTTAGGAGTGCAGAGAGGCAGGAAATGGAATATCCTTCTGGATGACCTGGGGCTGTCCACCCCAATATATGGGAGAGCAACTTTCAGCCTGTGCACCTAATGCAGCCTACAAAGCCACTCCATCTGGCCTGAAGAGAACCGCAGGCAAATCCAACTGCTCCTCAAAGCCTCACCAATAGATACTTCCCTGAAGGAAATCCCTACTATCTGATATGAGTGATTAGAGACAGGAAGTGTTCTGTTCTTGGGCAGGCTTATTGTCTCCCTTTCAGGGGAAGGAGGGACAAAAGTGGATGTGCTGTTAGCTGGCATTTTCAAGCACTGGCCAGCAGGGCTGTGCTCCTGGACCCCTTTCACCCTATGGAAAAGGGAGAGAAGGAGGAGTGAAGCTGGGTTTGGAGTGACATGTCAGACAGAAAATTTCCAAACAGCACTTTGGCCAGGTACTTTATGATGTCAGTGCATTGCCACACCCCTTTATCCCAAATGTGATTGTGGGAGACTAAGAGTAGAGGAATGTGGCCCCTTCACCTATTACTTGTTGTCCACCCTTAATGTTAAGTGTGTGTCCAGGGCAGGATGGGTATAGCGGGAAAGTGGGTTATTCAGTCAGGAGGAACACTGAATGCATGGAGGCTTCCGGAAAGCATTGTTACTTACTCAGAAAATATTAATAAGGAATCAATCCATTTTAAAAGGGTGAATTTCAGCTGGAGTTACCATGGCATAGAGGACTCCAGGACCAGGGTTTGAATCATCACTTTGCTGTGATAATCCCAGTGGATAACCTCACAGCCTTTGAGGAAGGCAATGGCAAACTTCCTCTGAAAACATCTGCCAAGAAAACTCTGCCATAAGTCAAAGTCAACTTGAAGGCACATGACAATAACAGCAGAAATTCAGGAATCCCCTTTGGAAGTCTCAGTTATACACTGGACATGGGTTGTTATGGCACCATGCACTCCTCACAATTGGCAAAAGTTTAATTGGCAGACATTAATATTTAATTGGCACTATTAATTGGCATTGATATAAATAATACCTGAGGTGACTGGAGGTCATGCTGGAAGAGGCATGTTACTGACTGTAAATGTGAGATTGCAAGGCAGGTAAAGCCACACCTACCTCTTAGGCAGGAACCAAGTCATTTTCAGGCTAGTAGCGCAACCCTCCTGAGACAATAGGCTTGCAGATAATGAGCTGGACTTTTCAGAGCTGAAAGGGGAAATCTTCACCAAATTATGATTGTCTTAACTCTGACCCTGAACACCTGGATGTTTGCCTATTGTTTTCCCACCTCTCCACAATGCTAGGCTATTACAACAGTCATTATCTTTTTGTCAGCTAACTAAGACCATTGGCTCCATCTGGACTTCATTGTTTGTGTTGCAATTCCCATTGTCCACTTGGCTGGGAGAGCAATTCACACTCATATGAGCAGGATATTTTTTTTGGGGATAAGTACCCCTGATTTCAGGCTGTCCAATGAAGTATCTCACCTTTCTGAACACCACACTGTCCATTTCATTCCTGAATGAGAACTGTCCTTAGTTGCTTATCTAAGCCATGTCCCTGCTTTACTAACTGCTCCCTGGACTGGAACTTATAGCCTCATCCCTGAAAGTCCTCTATCACAACTTTCCTCTTTTCCTTTGGATAGTCCTTGTATGCTTGTGTGAGTGCTGGATCTTTGTGTGCTTGTGTGAATTTCTCTTCATAAAACACATTTTTAGTGTACCATTTAAACTCTCCGGCTGGTTCTTTCCTGCAAGGACCCGTAAACATGGGTGGCAGATCTCGTTGTTACCCTCCTTTCGCAGGCCTCCTGACTTTGAGCTGCGTAGATTATCACCCTACTTTTTTTTCATACAAGGGGGGTAAACAAAGGGGCATTCGCTGTGGTGGGTCCCCTTCTGGCACCCAAAAAAGGTTTTGGGGGCTAAAAAAAAATGGGGGAACCTGGCCCCCAGTCACTATACTATCTGTTTAATGACGCCTTCGCATTTCTGGAAAG
This sequence comes from Ctenosaura bakeri, assembly GCA_948474755.1. Lineage (NCBI taxonomy): Eukaryota > Metazoa > Chordata > Lepidosauria > Squamata > Iguanidae > Ctenosaura > Ctenosaura bakeri. The sequence continues at coordinate 653,312 of CAOLHI010000484.1, forward strand.
TGGAAAAACATTAAGGCAACTGAAAGGGGAAACAAATACTTAAGAGATCATTGTGAAAAGATGCATTTCACAGATTTCTGGGAGGAAGTCAAATCTGTTCTGAATGGCTTTCTATTTAGGAAGAATTGCTGCCAAAGGTCCTTTTGTGGCAAAGAAATACATAATTTCCCATTTATAGAAGCAGAAGCCCAATGATTATATCAAAGGAGTCTCCCACAGCTGCAGAGCAGAATTTCAGCTGGGACTATCTGGTGGAAAACTCTGGAGCAGATGCTGGTGGGATCCAGCCAAATCACAATTTATAATATTGTTTTGAAAACCACTTGGGCCAGGGCTTTTGTTTTTCTGTAAAGGGTTTTTGCCAAATAGCTTTATTCATGACAGCTGAAAAGGAACTACTGTAGTAACAAGGGAATATATTAAATCACAGAAATATGTACAAACATCTTCCAAGACAAAACATAGTTTCATGTCTATGTAAGGAATCATCATGAGTTCCACTGGGAAGTAGCACAGAGATTCAGGGTGCAGAAACAAGAGTGGCCCCCTTGGTAAACCCTGTCCCGGGTCTACAACTTTGATATAAAATTAATCTAACCCACCAGAGAGGTCACCTGGATGAGCATGTAGGCAACAATGGTCGTATGATTGCAAGAACCAGGTCAGGCCAGTAAACTCCCCAGTCACGTAGCCACAGGAGACCTCAAGCTGTGCCAACCCATGATGGACAAAAGATCATCAGCCTTTAAGGAGCCAGCTTGAAGGGATTAAGAGTTTTCCCACAAAGTGGGCACTGGAAGCAATAAAACCTTATCAGGCAAAATCCATCTCATAAACTCACACTGCAACCCAAAGCGGCAGAAGATCCTGATACTTGGGTAACACCTTGTTATCTTCCAATATCAAAGAAGGTCCCAGTGTGAAGTTGTTTTCCATTGCTGTCCCCTTCGTTCTTCCTGGGAGAGGATTTTCCCTCAACATAAATTTTTCCTACAAATAGTCCCTGTTTTTGACTAGTTTTTTGGATGTCTCCCAGTCATACCAACTGACCGTTCCCCCTCTCAATAGCCGCATTATCCCCTCAGTGTCTCTTCGCTGAGTTCCTTTTCTTTCACTGCTTTCCAGACCAAGGACTTTAGGAAAAGGTGCAGTATCACCCAAACTATGAATCCTTCAACAATCCCTTTATCTTATTTCCACTCTTTATTTTTCTTTAGCCCTTGGATGTGTGTGTGTGAGTGAGTGTTTGCGTTGATGAGTGTCATTACTGTTTAATAAAATCATTCACTGGACCTTTTTGTGTGATTTCTGACATGGCCCGACCCCGTAAAAACTGGGCAAAAGATCTCGCTAGGTTACCCTGCCTCTTGCATTGCTACTGCTTGTGCTCTGTTGAGCTTACTTTCCCCATCACTTGTAACATATTGCAGTGTCCCTCGGAGACCCCCAGATTTTCAGGGTAACACTCGGGTTCAGATCTAGTCTTGGTAGATGAGTTCTTGTCTGAGACTGATTAGAGGATGTGCTTGCATTGTAAAGTACTAGACCAGTTGTTGCTGGAAGCTAAATTGAAGTGGGAAACTTGCAGCTGAAAAGAAATTTGTCTGTCAACATCTGTGAGAGTCCACAGAGAGACATTTGATCAGAGCTTAACTGAGAAAGATCAGAAAAGATCAGGATATCTCCTATTGCTGGCTGAATAACTGAATAAGATTTTCAATTTAGAAGTAAATTATCCTACTTCTGCATTTCATGTAAAATCTCAAAAAAAAAATCTCCCTTTTAAACATTTCTTGTTCTGTTTTCAGCTTTTATTTTACCATATGGAATTAGTAAATTAGCTGTACAAATAAGTAGATCGAAATGTACAATATGTAAATATACAATATATTCAATATTCATTTTCATTATCAGTATTAAACTCTTTAAATATTACGGAATCATTGTGACTCTTACAATTCCTTTGTTAATTATTCTTGGTATTTTTTTTCAAATGTTTATCTCTCATTTTCCTCATTTTCAGTCAGTATTACAAAGGTTTAGCCACCAGGCCTACTTTGGATTCTATACAGTATATAAATGTAGTGCAGTGAATTGAAACAAGCATTTAAAAGAGGTTGAGACCCTCTTATCTGGAAATCTGAAATCCAAAAACCTTTTGCTGCCAGCTGCCCACTTCCACTTTCAAGGCGGTGGCTGTGGCACTCCTGCTCATATATTTCTCACATCCTTGGCCTCCCTCTCTCTTTTTGCCATCAGCCACTTGTTTCCCCTTCAAAGCAGCAGCTGCAGAACTCCTGATAATTTGTTTCTCAGATCTGAAGATCACCACTGCTGCTGTCTCAAAAGCAGAAGGGGTGGCTGGTGGCAAAAAGAGACTGAGGGTCTGAGAGATGACTGAGAAGGAGCACCTGAGCCATCACCTCAAAGGCAGGAGTGGGCAGCTGGTGGATTAAAGAGAGATTGAGGATCTGTGAAATGGTGGGAGTGGCAGATTCACGCCGAGCACTATGTTTGGATTCTTGCCATTTCACAGATGCTCAGTCTCTCTCCAACCTCATACACAACACAAGAAGTGAATGACTGAGACCCTTCCTGCAACTCACCTTTTTGCGGAGCTGGGGTGTGGGAATCACGCGAACAGCCTCTTGCAAGAGGTTCTCACATCTCTATTGCTTCAGCTCTGCAGCTGCTGCCTGCTCACGAGCAGGTAGCGCTGTTACCCTGTTTACTGGGGGTCCCGGGAGGGACACCTAAATAACCTTACAATTACAAAAGATGGGGAAATTAGTCAAGAGCACTGGTTGGCACTATGAGAGGCAGCGTAATGCAGCAGGATCTTGTAACCCAATGTTTATGGGATCAGGCCAACTCAAGGAGCAGACCGCGTGGGAAATAATGAATGATCTTTATTAAATACAGGCACACAATGTAAGCAACACATGCACACAGATAACTAAGGAAAATAAAGGAGTGAGTATGATAGCAGGATTTTCAGAGGGATAGTTGATTTGGGTGATACGAAACCTGTTCCTGAAGCCCAGAAAGAAGATAGAGAGTGATGCTGGGGTTCGATGCATCTCAGCACGTGGAGCTGAGGGGAAGCTCGCCAAGCAAAGTGGTAGCAAGGTGGTCTGGAACTTGGGAGCGATCCGAGGATGGTCTCGGAATCAGGGGTTTTTATAGGGAGAAATGTGACTGCAGGCTATGCCATACTCGATGAGAACAATGCGTTTTAAGAGAGGGACAAAGCTTTGGAAAGGTCAGAATTTAGCATGATTGATTTAAGTCCAAATTGACAAAGAGTTAGCCAGTATGCAAATGCTTGGCAGTTGAGTATTAAGCTTGCCAAGTTACCTTCTCGGGGCAGGGAGTTCTTTGTAAAGCAGTGTGCATACATAATGAAGGTGTCTGCAGAGAGGTCACCTAAAGCAAGGATCTGGCTATTTCTGGCCTGCCTGGGTGGAGAATGGAATGTTCAGCAATTAGTGGCCAAGCCTAGTTCTGTGCTTGTCCGGGGTCCTCTCAAACACGTGGAGAGGGGTGGTGGAAGAGAGCCAAATTATGATATCAAAATGATATCTTTGGGGTGTCTCCAAGGAGGCCTAATCTGCAGTAACAGCGCGACAGCCCCTCCTCTTCCTTCTGCAGGAAGTGCAAGCATCGCGGTTCCGGAGCTCTGCATGCATGGCAAGTGCGCACGGGGTCCTGGAACGATGCACGATCGCACACCATTTTCAGCTCAAAGCAAAAAATGAAGTAGTGCGTGATCAGTGCCTGCCAGGCCCTGGAGCGTCGCGCTATTGTGAGTGCGTCATGTGGACCACTCCTCATAGTCGTGCGATGCTCCAGGGCCCTTTTGCATTGCAAATGCCATGTGAAAAGGGCCTGACACATGAGGCTATTCCAAAAAGGTACTGTATTCCAAAATAATAATAAAAAAAATCTGAAATATGGAACTCCAAGCATTTTGGATAAGGGAGCTCAACCTGTAATGCTATTTGAATCTGTAAGCCTATGAACATGGTGTTTTCCCCCATGACTTCAATGTATGTTCAAAACTCCTTATTCTATTGGTTTTGAAGTACTCTGCCTTCTGTTTTGTTATCACTATTGCTGCATTAAAAAAAATCCTACAAACTCATCTTATTTCCATGATGGATTTTCAGTGTCTCTCATATTTGGAAAGCTACAAAGCTAGGAAAAAGGAACATACGGTTTAACAGTTCCCTTTGTGGAAAAAAACTGGTGTATACTTAGACCAGTGAGAGTTATTTTATTAGTAATTTGCTACATTTAAGGATCCAATGCCCTCTAAAGTTGTTAGCATCATAGTTATGATTCTTCAAAGCTAACTTTTTTGCTTTCATATTTCTTAAAAGTAACTAAGTTGCTTTTAGTTATTTGAAAACATGCTGTTACAAGCTGGAGGCCTGTGATACAAAACACATTCTTCCTTTCTCCTATAGCTTGTCTTTGGCCATTTCCGCACCAGCCTGTTATAGCACTACGATTCCACTTTCAACATCCTCTGGAATCCTGGGGTTTTCAGTTTAGGGAGGGGCTGGCCGGCTAGTATAACAGGCTAGTGCGGAAACGGCCTTTGTTTCAGGCCCTTTCCGGAGCATACCTCAATATCAGAGAGTTCCGTGTTCATCGCAGCATTGCCATTTCTGGGTTGGGATCAGTAATAAAACTCTGTTTTCTGCAGGCCTCCAGTGTCCGTGAATGAGTACCGGCATTGAAACCGGTGTGTCTTCTGCAGCACAGCATCTCTGTCTACTCCTCATCCCTGACTTTCCCTCCCCTGTTCCCTCCCCACAGCTCCTGATAGGTCTTTCTTTTAAAAAAATTTTTCGGAAGCACAGTGGACTGGGCTAACTGAATCATGTCAGCCAGCTATACCTTGTGATCATGCTAATATTAATAAAGGGATTTTAAACAATTAAAATTTGAAGGGGATGTGCAAAATGATCACGTGCAGTGGTGAGTACTGAAATTATCATGCCATTTGCTGCTTTGTCCCCTTCTCCTTCAGTGTTCAGTGCCAATGCAACAGATGTGGCCAGCCAGCTGCTGGGCAGAGATTGCTCTGTGAGTTGCTGAGGGAGGGACAGGCTGGGAACATCCACAGCCCACCCACTGCTGACTCAGCAATGAGAGGAAGCTGCATAAAGGAACTATACTTGCCCAGTTAATGTGACTGACATGTAAAACAATGGTTAATGATGGTTTTTCCCTGTCAATGAAAAAGACTGGATTTGCCCCACTTGGGAAGGGGATAGCAGCTGGCTAGAGATGACCTCATGCAGTAAGATGGATCCTAGATTGGGAACAAGGCGTGGCTGAGTTGAGTTGATGGTATCATGTGGAAAGGGCCTCAGTCTATAAGGCAGCATGAAGCAGTAGTAGAAGGCATAACAAAAGCCAATACTGACACAGAGGATATTCCTCCACCAACATTTAGTCAACTCACCCCATTATAAAAGTAAGAAAAAAGTTACAATTACAGCACAAAAGGAGTGATGTCATCCCTTGTTATCTTATTTATAACATTGTCATTGATAAAAGGAATTAATAACAAGTAACCAGGTTTTTGTAATTGGTTACTTTCAAGTTCTTGTTTGTCCATAATCAAAGATGGCTATTACAAATAATATTACAATATAATATCAATAAATAATTCCAAAAACATCAGTCCAAGAGGCTACATATTGAATTGAAGTCAGGGACAGAAAGCTAACATTTATGTAAGTCAGCATTTATATAAGTTCTATTAATTCAGTGGATCTATGCCATTTAGGACTAATGACTAGATTTAGGCCCTGGTGACTCTATTTGATATATCTCCAAGATGTGAAGCTCTTTCCTTTATGTTTCAACTGAATATAGTGGGTGAAGGCTAGTTTTTTTTTTACTCCACATCTATATTTAATAAATCATTGAGACAATACTCCCTTGCTGCTTTGTGCCTATGGGCAGTGAGTGTCAGGAGAGGAGGGCTATTGGAGGAAAAGTAGTTATGGGTGAGTCAAGAGAATCTTGGTCATATACAGGCAATCAAGGGAGTTTACTAAGGTTGAAGGGAGATGCACTAGCACGGTCTCCGCTGTTACAGAATCTGTCATGAGAAGCTAGCAATCATAATAACAAAGCCGCAAGAGAGGGAGAAAGAGATATTGACTACCAGGAGTATAAATAAATCCACAGGCAGGAAGTGCACAAAAGCTAAGGAGAATGAACAACTGAGAACAACAAAAACACCTAACCAGGTGCTGTGGGATTTATAGCTGCTGTAATATTGAGATACTATTTGCTTGATTGCTCAATATTTCTTATTTAAGAAATGTTGACTCTGCTGTTCCTTGACCCAACAATGTTCTGCAAAAGATAACTGTGAACTGGGGACCCACCCTGCTGAGGTTCTTTATCAACTCATTGGCTACTACCTGCCCAGATTCTGGGAGAAGGGAGAGAGGTCATCTGGAACCACACTATATATCTAGCACACTGTTACAGTGTGATAGGCTGGCCCTAAAACGCCAACCCCTAGGAACCCTGCCTTTGTTCTCCCAATAATTCCCTCTCTGGGTGGGGTTACTGAGCCTTGGGATGGCACCTTAAATGGGGACTTGTGGCTGTGTTGTTGTGTGGGGTTTTTTAGTTTTGGTATTTGTGGCCTGACTCCAATTCAGGCCTTATAGAGAGCCAGAGACAGGTTTAAAACAACAGGAAATGGTCTACTAGTAGATAAACAGAGTAATGTTTAATAACATATATATTCCAAGCTCTCCCAAACCATAGGCAGTTTTCACTTCTTCCTCAAATCCACACTCCTGTCTCTATCAGCTCTAAGGCCTCTCTGCCAATGGTGAGTGCCAGTTCAAACTTTTATCTGCTTCAGACCCTGCCTCTCATTCCCTACCACTCTTCACACCTTACCTGGTCACGGAGACATCCGGTGTGGGTCCCGGAGCTCCCCTCTGTACCAGCTGTCTCCGGGGTCATGGAAGTGCGATGGTCACACCTCTTCCTGCCACAGTACAACTGGTAACTGTCCCAGGCTGTGTTGGGGCAGGAAGCACAGCCAATGCATTTCCAGGGCCTCAGCAGGGAAGGTAAGTGGAAGTGCACAGCAGGGTGGTGGCGCAATCGCTGGTCCTTGACAGGGAAAACCCGTCAATGATTTGTGGTGTGATTGCACCATCTTGGGGACAGGAGAAGGACGGGACTGTGATGATGTTGTGCATTAGCGTTGTTGTGGTCCTGTCCTTCTTCCCCCTTTGATAAGTTGGGAGGTGGAGCAGAAAGGGCCCTATCTCCTGCGCACCCTGTCTGAATCTCTCTGAGGCAAGCCTCTGTCTTTTGATACCTTCTGTTCCTCTGCAGCCCCCTCTGAACAGCCACTCGGAGGCATAATTGACTTTCTGTTTGCCAGTCTGCCTCCTTCACACTCACCTTCATTAGATCCGTCAGGCTCTATGGGGGAATTATGACATCTATTCCCTTTCCTGAGTTGTAGCAGAACTCAATTTGCAGTCATGCTTCATTAGGCTTCATGTGCCCCAATACTGCAAGGAAAAAAGGAGCCATGATTATTCAGGTAGCCAAAGCACTTCATGGAACAAAATGATTGATGTTGTTGAACCAGAATGGTGATTGTATTTTCTGTTGTTTTCACTGGCATATGCTTAGAACTTAAGTTCCTTTGGAATTATGGGTCATAGTTGTTCTTTTTTGTGTGCATTATATATTTACTTGGAATTGGGCATTCATTTTTAAGAGAGATGAAAAAGAAAATGAATAATTCCTCTTCTTCATTGGATTGCAGTTTAGTTGTAAAAGCAAACAGCAATTCAAATGAAACAGTTTCAAATGAATAACTCATCTGTCTCTCTTTTTTCCTTCTGGAATGAAAAAATGGAAATAATCTGGAATATCCTACATAAGATATGGGGCTGTATGTGGTGGGCGTAGAGGAGAGCAGGAGTAGCAGTAAAACTGACAGATTGCCAAGTGGACCAGCCTATAGCAAAGACACATCCTTCCATCATCTCCAGTTTTGAAAAAATCTGATAGGCCTTTTTTCTTCATCACCCCACAGAGAGCCATCCAACCACAGGGCCAACATAATGTGATTTTAAACCTTCTCCTTTAAAAATCCACAGTGACACTGTGTTTATGATAATATCATTATGGCAATGAAGTGGAGCCAGCCTCGTAGGAGAAAAGAACAAAGAACCGTGCATATTTATTTCATATGTAATTCTAGAAGCTCGGAGGTAATGGTGCCACATTGAGGATTCTTTCACAATTCAGTCAAAATGTCAGAAGACCTGGGAGGCTGTTGCTCTGGGAGGCAACTTTATTTTGAAGTATTAATGAAATATGAAAAAGAAAGATAGAAAGAAAACAATTCTATCTCAGATGATGGGAGTTAAATGGGAAATCAACTGAAACCCCTTCCTCTATAAGCCGGGAGACAGAAATTTTGCTATGTCTGTTGAAGAACTATATTAACCCAACTCCCAGTGAAGCAGAGATCTTAAATTTAATGCATCAGCATTTTTCTGAAACAGCAGGAGAGGCTTTGTGGTAGAACTGAAGAAGATTTCCTGAAATTGTAATGAAGTAGCAGCTCTGATATTGCCCTAACATCAGATAGAGTGAGGAAGCCATATCCAACAGCAGATTTAGGGTCTCATCCAAGGACAGCCATTGCAAATTGTTTGTAATTAAGCTTTGATTTTTTTTAAAAATGAAACTAGTGGAATCTATTGTCTTTATTGACAGAACTGGACGAAATTTATAGGGTTAGTTGCTCCTCTTGTGGAGAGTAAGCACTTGTTATGAAAATAACATTTTGGGGGATGATAAAGATTTGGACAAATTCAAATAATGCCTCTATTAAACTTCAGAACAATCGAAGAAAAGCACTTATGTTAATAAGTGATGTTATAGTGACCATTTCCTATAAAAACAAAGTAAAAATATTTCTTAGGAACTAGGTTCTGGTCCTAACTTGGTTAAAAGAGGAACATTCACTAATTGTCACTTGACTGTATCATGTCAACAAAAAGTATAACTATTCTAACATGGATTTGTGAATGTTGAAAATGAAGGTTTCAGGGTAGATTGCAGGGTGGGGGAGAATGAAGGAGATAACATTTTACAAAAATGTTAAACTCAATGGTGTAGTTCATTATTTCAAACCCAGATTTGTAATTCATGAAATTAAATGAAAAGTTAACATATAGCTGGAAAGATTGCTGGTAGCTTGCATTGTTGGATCATTGAAGTATATAGAATGTGCACCACCATGCATTAAAACCAGATGGCTCTGTCCATATATGGCAAATGTAAATGGACTACAAGCAGAGTATCACAGTTGGAGGACTATCCTATTCCAAAATGTGAGGATTTTTTTTGCAGCATCAGCAGGAAGGCAGATGTTTAGAAAACAGGGCATGAATTGTGCTTCTCAGCAGCTCATATTGGATGTTTCTTCCATGAGCATGTGCAGTGCAGAGTCATCAATATGCAGAATGCACCCAATTCTACTATTCCTTTTCACCCCAATCCAAGGAGGCTATTCTGGTTCTAAACTAGTGTCTGTCCTCAGAAATTGACTGGATGAATGCAAACAAATTGAAATTTAATCCAGACAACACAAAGGTGTTCCTGGTCAGTTGGAAGGCAGATGAGAGAGTAGAGATTCAGCCTGTGTTAGATGGGGTTACACCCTCCCGCCTCCCAAGACATTGGTTTGCAGTTTGGGTGTACTCTTGGATTCAGCTTTGAACCAGGAAGCTCAGATTCCTGTGGTGGCCATGAGTCCTTTTGTACATTTAAAGCTTGGGTGCCACCTGTGCCTGTTCTTTGGATCTGACCACAGTGGTATGTGCCTTAGTTAGACCTTGTTTGGACTATTGTAATCCACTCTACTTAGGGCCATCTTTGAAGAATATTCAGAAAATTCAGCTGGTTCAAAGAGCTGCAACCAGACTGTGAACTGGGGCAGGTTACACAGTCTGTAATATGCCTCTCTTAAAATTGCTCTGCTGGCTGCCAGTTTTTTTTTCCAAGACACTATTCAAAGCACTGGTTATGACCCTTTTCGCATTAAGGCTTCTAGCGCAAGCGGGGGAGGGCGGCTCACGCAAGAAGCCTTCTCCGGGAGGCTGCCGTTTCCCCTCTCCTTCCTTCCGCAGGTGAAGGAACGAGCGGGGAAGCGGCAGCCTCCAGGAGGCGGCGGCGGCTCGCACGTCCGCCCCCCCTTCGCGAAGCAGGAGGCTGCCACATCCGCCCTCCCACGAAGCAGGAGGCTTGCGCGTCCGCCCCCCCTCGCAAGGCAGGAGGTGTCACGTCCATCCCCCCGCGCGCACGCGAAGCAGGAGGTGTCGCATCCGTCGCGCTAGCTCCCCGCCTCGCCCCTTCCTTCCACAGGGGCGGAGAGAAGGAATCGCGACCCGGCCGCCTCCCTGATGCTCCGCACAGGAGGTAAGTGCGTGTGGGCGCCGGGAGCGCTGCGTGAGCACGGGTGATTTTTGCTTTCAGGCGAAAATCAAAAAATACGTGCTCGCCCAGCGTCAGGCCTGTCGTCGGCTGGGCGGGGCCGGGCAGGCTTGGGTCTGGCTCAGGCCGAGGCAGGCGTCCCGGAAGCCTCAGCCAGCAGAGTCACCGCAAAACTAAAGCAAGCCTTACTTCAGGCGGTAAACAGGAACGAAAAGAAAGGGTTTTCCTCACCCGGGCAACGAAGGGTTAAGCTGGCTGGCAAGGCTTCCGAGCAGAGTCTCGGCAGGAACAAGGCGGGACCACAGCAGGGGCAAGGCAGGCAGGAACAAAGCAGGAACAAGGCAGGAACAAGGCAGCAGCCCTGACGGGCAACACACGGAGAGCCGTTGGTTGTTGCTCCGTGCTGAACCTGGCTCCCTCTGGCTCTAAAGTAGGAGCCTGGCGCCGGCCAATCCTGAAGCTGCTGCACAGCTGGGAGCCCTCAGCCGGGCTCACAGCTGAGCGTCCTTAGCCAGCTGCAAACCCTCAGCCTGCCGCTGACGCTCCAGCAACCGGCGGGAGCGACGGGCAGCCTCCTTGGCCTGCCGCCGCTGCGAGAACGTGGGAGGGAGGCCGTCAGGCTCCTCCGGAACGGGCCCGCGGGTGAGCGGCAGCCCAGCGACCTCCGAGCGACTCTCTTCCGCAGCGCCGGCTCCGTCGGTGTCTTCAGTGGCGTCAGGGCAGGCAGGCTCGGGACGACCTCCCGTAGCGGCAGGTGGCTCCATAGCCTCCTCTGCGGCGGCGGTGGCCTCGACGGCGTCCGGGCAGCTGTTCCCGGCGCCGGAGGCCTCCGCCGCTACTCGCGAGGAGACCTCCGCCGCTACTCGCGAGGAGACCTCCGCCGCTACTCGCGAGGAGACCGGGTCGTCCTCCTCCTCGGGTGCTGCGTCTGGGGCCGCGGAGGTCCCGACAAGCCCCATGAGAGCGGCGGAAGTGGGAGTGCGTCGTGCAGAGTGATGCTCTCACTCCCGCAAGGCTCACGGGGCTGTCGCACAACAGAAAGCCCGTGCAAAAAGGGCCTATGACTTACAATGCCCTCTATGGATCAAGTCCATGCTGTTTGGCAGACTGAAGCTCCCTCTATGAGCCAGCACAGGCTCTGCAATCATCAGGAGAGGCCCTCTCACCACTATTGCAAGCAAGATGGGTAGGAATGGAAAAGAGGGTCTTCCCAATGGCTGCCCCTAGTCTCTAAGGGCCTTTCTGCACTACACTGCTATAGTGCTATCATTCCACTTTCAACATCCTATGGAATCCTGGGGTTTGAAGTTTATGGTGGGGCATTTAGAATCCTCAGTCAGAGAGGTCTTTGGCCTCAGTAAACTAAAAACCCCCAGAATTCCACAGGATGTAGAAAGTGGGAAAATAGCACTATAACAGGGTAGTGCAGAAAGGTCCTCAACTCCCTTACCCAGGAGTCCAAACTAGCCCTCTCTTTGTTGTCCTTCTGTTGGCAGGCTAAAACTTTATTCAGGCAGACTTTTAATACAGAAGGGTTTATGAGGATGAGCTGGGGGGTGCTGTACTGTTTTAATTTTAATTATTGTTTTTCTCTCTTACTTGCATTTTTATTCTTCATTGAGCTGTTGTTTTAATTCTGTAAACAGTTTATTTTTATTTTTATAAACACTATTTATATGTTTTTAAATTGTATTAAGTTGTGAGCCACTTCAGATCCCAGTTTTGGGGGGAAAAGCAGGATATTAATAATATTAAAATTATTAATAAGAGGAGAAGGAGGAGGAGGAGGAGGAGGAGGAGGAACTTTTCTTTGTCTACTGCCAAGCTCTGAGCAAAAGAGTTTCAGTATGCATACAAAGTATATGCCCCCTTCCCATATCCTATACCCACTTTCTATTTGTCTTTTTTCATTGGCAGATAAAGATCTTTTTATTTGAACGTGCCTTTGGCTTTTAAGTGGTCAGGGCAGAAGGCTTTTTTTAAAAAAATAAGGTGAACTGCAGTTTTAAAAATTATATTTTGAATACATTTTTAATTGTTTAAACTTAACCTTTTATTTGGTCTTGTTTCTTTTTCTTTTCTTTTTTTTAAAAACCCTTTTGTATTATATATTGCCTTCACTACATTCTGTTTGAATTTATATTGTGAACCCCTTTGAGTTCCACACTGGGAGAAAAGGAGTGGTGTAAACAAAATAAATAAGTACATAAGCTGCTGTCATTCTAAGTGGGTCAAAAGTGGGCAATTTTAAGTGTGTGAAAAGCAAGAAAGTGATCCCAAAGAGGCAACAGTTGATTCTGAAGCCACAATTGAGCCACCACTATGTAGTTGCCCTCTAGACCCTGAAACAGAGTATATCAAAAATTGTCATGATTCTAGTTCCAAGGAAAGAGAGTAAGAGCTAAAAGAGAGTAAGAGCTAAAAAGTAAGCTAAGAGAGAAGACAAGTTGCTCAGCCTGAGAAGTTAGTTCTGGGGCCAAGTCTTGTTTAAGCTTGGTTGAAAAGCACTGGATCAGTCAGCTGAGTAATCTGAGGGCACTTCTGAGACAATAAGCTTAGGTACCTAGTGGAAGCAAAAGCCATTTCTGCACTAGACAGCTGGCCCCTCCCGAAACTACAAACCCCAGGATTCCACAGGATGTGGCAAGTGGAATAACAGTGCTATAACAGTCTAGTGCGGAAATGGCCAAGTGTCAGTGGTGGAAGAGACAAGTTCCTGTAGCCTGATCATTGGGGGCCTGCTTCAGTACTTTCCCCTCCACAGTTTTCTATGTAGTTGTGTGCCTTCAAGCTATTTCCAACTTACAGCAACCTTATAGGGCAAACCTATTATGGGGTTTTCCGGAGCAGAGTGTGTGATAAGCCCAAGGTTACCCAGTGGGTTTCCACAGCCACGATGGGAATTGAACCCTGGCCTCCAGGGTTATAGTCCAATGCTCAAACCACTACATCATGCTGGCTATCACTGTTTCTTATATTCAGTTTCTATTACTAAATTATTTCAGCAGGATTTTTTGGGGGGGGGAGTGGAGAAGGATTTTATCAATGTAAAGTGTCCCCAGCAATGAAGAATTTCACCTGAAGCTACAAAGAGTATCCTGAAAAGATGAAAGAGCAACAACTTTTGTGAAAGAGCCAGCTTGAGACAGTGGTTTGAGTGGTTCTTGTGGATTTTTCGAGCTTTGAGACCTTGTTCTGGTTGTATTTTCTCCTGACATTTCACCTGCATCTGTGGCTGGCATCTTCAGAGGAATGATGAACTGGAAGTGGAGTGGAGAATATGGTGAATTGGAAGTGCAGTGGTTTGGGTGTTGGGCTCTGACCCGGGAGACCAATGTTGAAATATTTGCTTGGCCATGGAATCGCACAGGGTGACCCTCGGCAAGTCAAACTCAGTATCAGAGGAAAGCAAAGGGAAGCCCCCTATGAATCTTGCCAAGAAAGCCTCATGATAGGTTTACCTGGAGGTTTCCGCAGGTGAAAAGCATACAACAACAAATATTTAGCTATGGCAAAAAATCAATAAATTAAAACCGCTTTATTGGCTGCACAAAGTGATGAAGTGGGCTCCAGTCTGTGACTGTGTTATGCCACAAATAGATCTGTTCAGCCTTTCATGGATTCTGTTCCAACAAGCATAGTCCTAGATGCTGTTTCTGTATAACTCGCTTAAGAAAAGTGTCAAGTGACATTGTGGACAGCATTTGAAGATTCTAACCCAATGTTATAGCCCATGGACAATTCTGCCATCCTAACCCCATAATGGGTTTTGACACATGATACTTGTTCATATGGAACCGGAGCAGCTCATTGGACAGAGGATGAATCAGAGAAACCAACTGCTGGATGCAATTATTCACAATCAGACTAAGCAGGATTATTGTTACATTTGGAGTAAAGAAATGTAAAAAGTATGCAATGGATGGAAGTTTCCAGTTGTTGCTTCCTACAAAATTTGTAGAGCTTCGCATGTAAAAGAGCAAACATGACCCAAAGTCATGTGTATGCAATAGTGATGGAAAGGAAATTTACTTGGATTCCCCATTCTCATTCTCAACACAAGGGTATTTTGTGTCTCCTGAGTGTTGTTGGAGGAACCAATGTTTGGAGCATTTGCCTATTTGTAAGACTTACTGAGCATTTCTGAAAAATAACACGTGCACAAAAGATGGCACATGTTTTGAACTGCAATAAGTTAAAATGTATATAATTGGGGAAAATATTTGCAGAAACATGTGTTGGTCAATGAGGAAAATTGTATAAATTACCCAAACTGCAGAAATAAATGCACAATTTAAGAAAAAAATGTGTTGAAGCTGTGCAAATTTCATTGTTGGATATAACACCAAGGTTGTGATCCTACATCAAATAAGGCATAAAGTTCCACCCAAGCTGAACTATTTACCATCTTCTTGCTCTCCCGTACTCCAACCCATCTTTCTCACGCTGTGTCCCTGATTCAGCCAGTTGATGGCTGGTGAAGAGAGTATGGCCATTTCTGCACTAGACGGTTATAGTGCTATCATTCCACTTTCAGCATCCTATGGAATCCTGGGGTTTGCAGTTTAAAAGAAGCATTTAGAATTATCATCCAGGGAGCTCTTTGGTCTCAGTAAATTACAAACCTCAGAATTCCTTTGAGGCCCCTCTCTGAACTGCAAACCCCAGGATTCCATAGGATGTTGAAAGTGGAATAATAGCACTATAACAGTCTAGTGCGGAAATGGCCTCTGTGTGGCAAAGAAACATCCAGCTGTGTACCTACGGAGTCTCTTCCTACAGGACCTCCAGAGACTGCCCCCAGATGATGCCTTTGTACATCCAGCTATTGGCACATAGTTGGATACTTTGTCATCACTCCCTGCTTTCCACTGGCAACATGAGAAGATGAGTTCTTGGAGAGTTTTATTGTGCAAGGGAGGTGGTGAATTCTTCCCTCTGCAATAAAAAGAAAGAAAGAAAGAAAGAAAGAAAGAAAGAAAGAGAGAGAGAGAGAGATACCACTATTACAGTAGCTTATATGACTAACAGGATTCCAGCCAAATATTTTAATCCAATTAAAACAAGACAGGAAGAAAATGCAGGTGGGATTCAGAAGACCCCAGTGCAATTGAAACTCAAAGATTTCCACATCCCTGGTAGACAAAGACCATTGGGTGCAATTCACATCTCACTTAAGTCAGTGGCAAAGTGTCCATTGATTTTAATGGAGCTGGAGCACATCCTTTGGACAGTGATGCTTAGCTCAGTACCATAAATAACCATAATGGTTCTGCAGCAAGTGAAAGTCTGCTTGACCCCAGGGTATCAATTCCTCAGTCCACCATTATCACAAGCAATTCAGGATAAGCAATGCTAGGCACATATTTCCTTTTTTCTGCTATAACTTTGCAGACTTTCCCATTTGTTTCAAACATTACATGAAAATGTCAAAACAGTAAAGATGAAATATGTCTTTAAAAGTTGGCCCCTGCTGCTCAGAGCTGCTATGAAAGAACCATGACTCATTTGGAAGTGATGGGCCATTAAAGAAGGAATGATAGATGTTTCATGGCTAAAGCAAGAAATAGCCAGTGCTTTCACAGGAGAAAACCAACTTTCTGAACACTCAGAAAGACAAACATTTTACAAACACTACTTCAAAGAAAATGACAAATTTTCTTGAAGGCTTATGAGTGAATTGAACTGGTATCTTTTGCAAACTGTTTGAATGAAACTTCCTTCCTTCCTTCCTTCCTTCCTTCCTTCCTTCCTTCCTTCCTTCCTTCCTTCCTTCCTTCCTTCCTTCCCTTAAAGTCTTTTTCAAAAGCCGATACACTCAGTTGTTGCTTCTGCAGTAAAAGCATAACAATAGTAGAATACTGCTACTTCAGAAACCATAACCCAAAGAAATAAAATGCTTACATTGCAATAAAACTGGCATACTTCTGAAACTCAAGGAATAGCATAAGTCATTGAAAACTCAGTGGAGTAATATGTGTGGCAGTTAAGAATGTGTAACCTAGGGCCTTTCCACACTACACTGTTATAGTGCTATTATTCCACTTTCAACCTCCTAGGGAATCCTGGGGTTTGCAGTTTAGGGAGGGGCCTTTAGAATTCTCAGCCAGAGAGCTTTTTGGCCTCAGTAAACTACAAACCCCAGAATTCCACAGGGTGTTGCAAGTGGAATAATAGCATTGTAACAGTATAGAGTAGAAAAGCTCCTGGTGTTATGCACTTGTGACTGTTATGTATTCATGATCCCTATGTAGCCTCAAGCTCAGGGGCTAGGTAGGAAACATGAAAATCTCTACCATCCTACTTACTGGGCAGCAGCCACTTGTGATCTTTTGGGGTGTATTCTGCTGTTGCTCGGGAAGGAGATGGCTGCTGTTTCCACCCTCCCTTGTGTGAGTGATCACCAGTGTGAGGGGGAATTGTGACAAGGACTCTGTTTCTGCCTGTCACACTGGAGATTGCTCACAGGAGGAGGTGGAAACTGCAGCCAGCTCCTCCCCATGTGACAGGGGGACAGACCCCCATGAACTGCAGCATCTGCTACCCAATAAGTGGGGGTTGTGGGGGGCTTGAGCAGGAATTCATTGCATAGCACCATAATATCAGTGCTTTGTTAACAGTAGTCAAGTCGATTTCATCTTATGGTGACTGTTTGAATGGGAGATCTCTAAGTCACACTATCATCAACAGTTCAGCTTAGGTCTCGCAGCTTCAGTGCTGTGGCTTCCTTGACTGAGTCCATCCATCTGTAACAGACACTACTTTGCTCAACCCTGACCTCCAGGGAGGAATTCATCCTTGTATGATAACAGAGATTGTACATCTGTCTATCTCATAATGACTTTCAGCTTTATTCGTCCCACGCTGCCTAGCATGCTATGGCGGGGGGGGGACGGCCTTTGCCGGCCTTCCACGCCATGAGATCACGCTGCATTGGCCGGCGGGAGGAGGAGGGGCGGGGCTCAGTATTTGGAGCCCGCCCCTCCTCCCCGTCGGCCATTCTCGTCGATCCAGGCGAAGGAGGAGGTCGTATCAGCCCTGGGCAGAGGCACCACATGGCTGATTTGAGGCCTGTTCAGGCCTTCCTCCTTCGCTGGGGCCCAAGGGGCTCCTGCAGCGTCTGGGCCTTTTCGGGTGGATGGAGGCGGCGGCCGCCTCGGCAGCTGCCCAGGTAAGGCCTCGGCCGCTTCGCTGCGGCCGCATCGGTGTCGGCGGCGGGGTACTGGGCATTATTCGCAGCATTTATTATCTCAACAGTACGAATCTGTAAAGTGGAGCTGTGTTGTCACCAGTGTTGATTCTTGTAATGCAGCAGAGGGCATATTTATGTTTGACAACCAGCCAGAACAGTTAAAATTTGTAGATATTCTGAAATGCAGGAATGCAAATTTTCATGAGTTGTATCCTCATAGGCAAGAATGAGTAATATTGCTATAGGTCTTCAAATTATAACAGCATTTACATAGTATTTTATCTTAGTATCTTCACTAAGGCCATTTTAGCACTATGGCTGGGGCGGAGCCTTCCTGCCAGGCCAGTGAATGTTTTGTACCTGGGGAGGAAGGGGTGCATTTCAGGCAACAAATTGTTTTAGAAGAACCCCTAGTTACTTTTCTGTAAAGTGTCCCAATATTTTTATGGGAAGATTACTGTATGACAAGTGTTATCACGCACTCTTGATGATATACTATAACACAGAGAAACTTCAGAGTCCAAAAGCTTGGAAGAATGAGACACATAGGCAAGGGGCCCATTTACACTACACAGTTAAAGTGCTATGATTCTACTTTAACTGTCATGGCTGCCAGCTATGGAATGCTGCAGTTTATGAAGCAGTGGTTACAATTTGCAGTCAGAGAGGGCTGCAAACCCCAGGATTCTACTGGTTGTTGCCATGGCAAACACAAGTAAGATACAGAATATCTTTGCAAACTGAAGAACTGGGTTGGAAGCTAACTGCACTCTAATAGTGGATAGGTATTATTTTAGTGTTAGGAAGTGCTGCAGCATCAGCCTTCAGTTACAGATCCCAGGTTTTGGTCTGTAGATATCCGTGCAAGGATGATAAAGTTATCTGGAATTGCTTAGGGCAAAATCGAAGACATTTCTGCCCAAACCTGTGATTAACAATCTGGCACGGGCACATTTCAATGCCGCACTTTTTCCATGAGGGCAGAACTCATTACTCCCATACCAGCAGCCTTCTGTCTGATGGAAAGGCCTCAACTCTTACAGAAGCATAGTCCTGAATAGTCTGTCTAGTTCTGGGTTGAGTTTGCCTCTATTCCATTTCACTTTCCCTTCTGCTCTGATCTTCCAGACCAACCGCCTGTTATGCTTTGGCTGGTTCAGCCCTCTCATCAGTATTTGTTATTTACTTGCTATCAAAATACTGGTGTCATAATTAATAGAAGGGGCGGAGAGTTGGCCTGTCATATGGGATAGTGCATTAACTTCCTTCACTGATAGGGCCTTCTACATTCAGACTAACAGTACAATATTATTGCTGACACTGCTTTCTGTTTTTGCTTTGATCCCTTTGCACAGGCAGTGATGGTGTACAGAGCAACCAACCCAAACTCCTGACTCTAAAGGATTCTTCCTCAGAACCAGGCACTGTGGGGAGATGCCCTGGAAGTTTGCCTTTGTCTAATAGACAACAATTGGCTCTGTGTTTTTCTCTGCATTCTCTTCAGGAGATTCTGTGCGGTTTCTGAATTTTGGAGAGGTCTTTTGGGGCCTTTAACAGCTGCTGTATCTAACAGGCCAAGATCTATCACTGGTCTTTCCTTTAGTAATTATACTTGATAAAGCAATAAAGTAATACTATGGCTGGATACACAGTGGACTAAATAGGCATCTAAAGCAAGTGGTTCTTCTAGTGGATTAAAAGACATTTATGCCAGATGCCAGTACATCGGCATCCAACAGGTAATGTAGGTTTTCATCAGGGTAGTTTTGTTTTCTTCCTGCTAGTATTGAGCATCAGTGAAATGAAAGAAGGGGAAAAGAAGGTCAGGAATCAGCCACCCTCTTTACCTTCTTTTATTTAAATCCAAGATAAATCATATTTAAGACCAAAGAAAAACATGAACCAAGGGGGAAATCTATGGGGCAACTTCTGTGTACCAACAGCAACTCAAATGTGCCATGGTACACGGAAGAGGTATGTTCAGTTAGGTATATTTCATTTGATACAGCAGTGCGGGTGGTGCGCAGGCATGGGGTTTGGGCTGAGCTGGCCAAAGCAGATATCAAGTCAGCCTTCTGCCTACTACATGTGCACCCATCCAGTTTTGAACTTTTGGGGTTTACCTTTGAGGGTAAATTTTACTTGAACACTCCCCCCCTATGGGACATTCGGGTCGTGTTTTGCCTTTGAGACGTTCAGTACCTTTTGGATGGGTCATTAAAAGGAAATTAGGCCTTCAGGGCTTTGTGCAACATTGAGATGATTTTCTATTGTCGGACCCGGGGGCTCTGGGCAATGCGCATTTCTTTGTCAGAATTCGCATCCTTGATGGGAGAACTGGGTGCCCTTGGCACACGAGTAAACAGAAGGCCCCACACAGGGACTTACATTTTTGGGGAATCGAATTGGACAGTAAACCAAGCCCATAAATTGCCACCAGCTAAAGTTCAGGATCTCGGGTCAGGGGTGGCAATTTTTGGGTAGGCGCAAAACAACTCTCAGGGAATTTCAGGAATTTAGGGCATCTGAATTTTGACTGCAGGGGATGGTGCGTGGAAGGGCGTTTATCAGGCGGCTTTGCAATGCCTCTAAGGGTTCACCAAAGCCACACCACCGAATTAGGATCACTAGAGAGTTGAAGTTAGACTTAGAAGCATGGCAGGAGTTCTTGGCTGTTTTTAACGGTGTCGCCTTTTGGCGTGATGAAATTAAAGTCAAGGATACATTGCAAATATATTCTGATGCAACAGGTTCCATTGGCTATAGTGTCTTTTTCGGAGGCAGGTGCTGCGCTTAGAGATAGCCCGGGAGTTGGGGCGGAAGCGGGCATCACAGCTGACCTCAAAATTTTTGGAGTTTTCCAATATGGGTAGCAGTGCGCATCTGGGTACGTAAGTAAGCAAATGATGCCGCCCAGTTTGGTGTGATACCAGGCTACAGTCAGAGTGATCAACTATCCTTCTTCAAAGTATTAGCGTGTTATGAGACTGGAGCGGGCTTCAATGTCTACGATTTAGCATTGTTTTCAAAGCAGTACATGTTGCGGGCATTGATAATTCTTTGGCTGACTCTCTTTCCCATATGCAGATGGAACGCTTTAGGGAACTGGCTCCAGCCCTACCAGAACCGATGCCCGCTGGCCTGTGGAATCTTGGTGGGGTGAGGTAATGAGGATGATAGGTATGTCAATTGCACCCAGCACTAAGAAGGGTTACAGCAAGGCAGTTAGGGAATTCGGGAACTTTCCGTAAGTCCAAAAGATTTCAGGACACCTGGCACTCCCAGTAGACCACATTTTGCAGCTTTGTGTGGTCCTTAAGCAAGTAAACGGTACGAGGTAACAGGCAACCACTTTCTCCTGGTACCCTGAGGGGTTTGGGTGATGCATGGAAAGTAGTGTGTTCCTCAACATATGAGGCTCTTTTGTTTCACTCAGCGGCTCTCATTGCATTTTTCGGGGCGCTAAGAATAAGTGAATTGGTCATTCAGAGCAAAGAGGATAGATCTGACAGGGCCCTGGCATTCCAGGACCTGTCTTGGGGGAGGGAATTTCTGTCTGGTCATAAGGGGATCAAAGACAGATCAGGCCAAACGGAGCGATGTTGTGACCTTACGGGAATACATTGATGCAACCTTGGGCCCGGTAAGGCGCTTAGAGCTTATACTGCTAACAAAGGAACATGCAGGACCTCTTTTTTATCATGCAGGCACAACTCCACTCACTAGGTATCAATTCTGGACCATTACAAAGAAGGCCCTGCTACAATTGGGCCTGTAGGGAGTCAATTTTGGCACATACTCATTTCGCATAAGGGCTGCTTCCACTGCAGCACAGATGGGCAGGAAAGCTGACGACATCAGGAGGATGCGTAGGTGGAAATCCTCGGCATTCAGGTGCTATGTCAGGCCAATTGATCTGCCTTAACGTTTTGGTTCCTTTCCAGATTGACCTGCTGCGGAGGAGAGGAAGCGAATGTGGATTTGCGGTCATAGTTTCAGCTCCTGGGCCAAGCGGCAAGCTCGTAATGGTTATATGGGCCCGAACCTGGGACTGGGTGATCGGGCGGCCGTACATTGGCTTGGAAAGAGAGGTCTGCAGTGGCATGGCTTGCTACCTCTGTTGTTCAGGGAGCGCGCTGAGCCTCCCCCTGATGTGCTGGTCATTCACCTGGGTGGTAATGACCTTGGACTGCTAAAAAGGGAAAAGGGCCCTTGGTGATACAGGCCATTCATGATATGAGGCTTATGCAAGGCACATGGCCTCACACTTCTATTGTTTGGTCTGCATTGATACAAAGGACATGGGGAGAGTGTGCTGATTCCCTGCACATAGAACGAGCCCGCCAATTGGCAAATAGGGAGATTCGTTGTGCCTTGAGACAGGGCTTGGGTTACTACATTCCTCACCGACATTGTTTTTAATAAACTGGAGATTTATTGGCGTGATGGCGTACACTTGTCACCAGAGGGCAATCAAATTTTTTACAGGATTTGCAAAAGGGGCTGGAATTGATTCTGAGGGGATGGGGGGATAAGGACTAAGCGGACGCTTGCCCTTATCCATGGCCGGCAGGGGGGCTTTAGGTTCGGTGTGTACCTATGGCACCCCCCCTTGTGGGGTGTAGGATAAATCCTATCCTTGGGGAGGGCCCTGGGGTCACCCCACTTGCTGCGCAGTGGGGGTGGGCCTTGGAGCTCTCCTTCCAGACAAGGGCTGGCCAAAAGTCTTCATGCAACTTTAGCAGTTGGCTTTGGGGCCCGGTATTTCGCCCAACGGCTAGGGGAGATGGTCGGGAGCTGCCTCTTGACCCTAGTCCGTGGATGCTGTATACCCCCCTGTTTTTCTCCTCAGATCGTAAAACGCAAGTTCATGTTCAAGTTGAAGTTCAAGTTTAAGTTCACCCCTTGTTAAATAGGCATATTAATAAATTGCCCTAGTTCAACCCAAGCTCTGTCTGTGGTCTCGTTATTTTTTGTGGGTTGGGTGGCAAATCATACTGAGCTACAGATAGTAGATGTACTGTGTCAAGGTGTTTTAAAAGTGCCATGCAATACTTTAAGCCATGTTAGCGAATTTGAGATTTTGCAAAAACATGGACAATTTCCCCTGGAGTAGTTGGGGTGAAGCACAGAGCAAAAATGACCTTTATATCTTCTGGGACAACAAAGAGACAATTGTAGTACTAATGATAAATTTCTAAATGTTTTACTTGCATTTTAATGGCAAGAGTTTTAGGTGGTCCCTTTCATTAAACTTGTGGAGCAGTCATTCATTTTGTATGGTCAAATGTGTAGATAAACAACCACATATGTGAACAGAAAACAAGAAAACAACTGGGAGAGAGATGCCTAACTTCCAGGTATCAGGAAAAGAAAAATAAGACAACTACCTCACTGTAAGATCAGTAGATGTCTTATGGAGGATGTGGTGATAGAGATCCACCTCTTTCTTTCAATGTACGATCCCAGACCCACTAGTTTAATTTTAATCCAATTAAAACAAGACAGGAAGAAAATGCAGGTGGGATTCAGAAGTCCCCAGCACAATTGAAACTCAAAAGATTTTCACATCCCTCATAGTCAAAGACTATTGGGTGCAATTCACATTTCACTTAAGTCAGTGGCAAAGTGTCCATTATAAAGTCTCAATTATTTCATGCTTACATGAAGACAAATAATTACCACAATTTTCTCCCTGGCGTGGAAGAAAGCAAGTATTCCTAAACAGTATTATCCCAACAGTAAAATTTCTCAGTGTTGCAGAGGAATTTAGAAAATGTTTTTTGAGGGGTCACAAAACCCTTGTTTTCTAAACAGAAAACCCATTTTATGTGCACAAAACATTTTCCTCTTTCATAAATGCTCCAGAACATTCAAATACCAGGAGAAAACTGCACAAAATTCTTGCTGTCTTCCAGATGCAGTTTTCCAACTGCAGGAAAATCCATTTTTTTAAAAAAACTAGAAATGAATTATGAATGTTCCTTCTATCACTATCCCTTACTAAGGGCCAGCCCTTCTTTTAGCAGGGTGAGGCAACCTCATTCCAAGTGGCAAATAAGTTATCAAAAAGTGTATCAAATTTTCAATATTTCCATCAATATTATATATTTCCACAGTGGATGGGGCTCTTTTGACTTTCTGCACCACAGAACTCAAAAAAAGATCCACCGACCTGTTTTAAGTGCTACTTCTTAAAAAACTTCAAATAAAAAACTGAGTATTTCTGCCTTTATTTCTTCTTCTGACCTCTTCTGAGATCTGTTCTTTAGGGAGCAATTGTAACTCAGTAGAGAACCAGCATGGCATAGTGATTTGAACATTGAACTAAGATTCTGGAGACAGGCTTTGATTCCCTACTCAGCCATGGAAACCTACCGGTGTGTCATAAACTCTCTGCCCCTGAAAACCTCATGATAGGTTTGCCTTAGGGTTCACATAAGTCAGAAATGATTTGAAGGCAACATAGCTCAGTGGCAGAGCTCAGTGGCATAGGGGTGGGGGTGGGAGCGGAGGCATGGGGCAGGGTGGTGGAGGCATGTGGGCAGGGCGATGGAACATGTGGGTGGGGCACCAGTGCATGGAGCACAGGCAAGGAGTGGCTGCACCCCCCCCAAAAGGGCCACCCAGGGTGCACCGCCCTCTGCACCCTCCCTGTCCCTATGCCACTGGTAGAGCTTTGTATGCAGACATTCTAAAATTTATTGAAGGGCTAGGATTTGGTTAATCTTTCAGCTTTGCTATCTCAGCATTTCTCATTTTTCAAGTCCATTTCATTCTGTCCAATTTTTGCATCATTTTGCAATTGTTATGTTGAAGACAACATGGAAATTTGTTAGGGTTTTTGTACACGTTGCTCCTAAGTGTATTGGCCTGAATGTCTGCTTAATGTATTTGCATTTTGGGGTTTTCATTTTTTCCTAATACACATATTTTTCATGTATATTTTGTTTGGAGGGGAGAGGATTAAGAAATGTAGCACAATATCTAGATAAGCATATTCACATCAACATATTACTTCAGAAGTGCAGCATTGGTAACTTTGTATAAAAATGTGAGCTAGATGAAATTCTACCCTCACTTTATTCTGCCATTTAAGAATTGGGTAGCAGAAAGCAGGAAAATCTTCTTTGCCTAAGACATTCAACAGTAGCTGCTCATCAGAGTACGTATTATTGGACCAGAAAGGGTCAGACAGTTGATTGGGTTTAATCTTTTAAAAGTTTTAATAAAGGTCAGATGAGTGACTTTTGAACTACAATTCCCAGAAAACTCTGGCAGCTTTGGTAACCGTAGCCCATGTTCAAGCTCTGATTTTGGATGTAGCTCTGCTCATTTTGGAACCAAGGCTCACGATTCCTCTCACTTCTGCAGAACCAGTATTTCAGCTCTAACTGCTAAAGCTATAACATACTTCATTTAAAAATAAAAATAAAAAATAGAAGGAGGAAAAAGCTGTCACATGTATATGCTTATTTGAAGTTCCAGTGTGTTTAAAAACCCTGAATGTTACTGAGGGGCAGAAAGGTATATTTCTCTGCTGTTATTGTAGAAATTGATTCCTTCCTGCAGGCCAAACACAAGCTGCCATTTGCAGCAGCTATTGTTTCATAGTACAATAGCTTCTAGGAATCTGCAAACTGACAGAATGTGAACTGCGTCACTGGCAGTTGAGAAAAGAAGAGAACTGTCATGTCAACACTGGAGCAGAGGATTTGTGGAAACTGTTCAGCAGTGGCATTCTAAGCAATTCCCCCTCACACCCCACCTTAAATGGCTAAAAGCCCTGATTGCATTTCCTGTGAATGATGGGGGTTTTGTTTAGGGGGAAAAAAAGCATGCATCCATTCATAAATGAATCAAAGGATGGACAGGGACACAAAGAGAGACCAACAAGTTCATTCACATACTTAGACAGCCAGCAAACAAACAAACAAGAGGCCAAACAAAGATTTTCTAAACTGAGAAATCATTCTTGAGAGGGAATTTTCCCCCCTGTGGGCATGTGTGCCATTCTGTATGTGGTGATGATTTAGCTTGCAGGGGTAGGTGGAGAAAAGTAATAATCAGCAAGCCAGAGCTAAAGTAGATTATTTTCAGAAACAGACCTGTCTCCAGCAGCTCCTTTTGCTTCTCATAGATTTGAATTTGCAATACTTTTGCAAATAATTGTTTGGGCTGTTTGCCAGCTGCCCTCTCATCATCTCCTTTCTATATAGCTTCATTTTGCTGTCAGAACATTTGGTGGGTGATGACTCATCTAATATTTTATTTTGTTTTCCCCCCCCACAATCTAAATATCTTCCCCTCTCCCATTTTTAAAGAGAGCATTGTCACCATCACCACCAGCTTTAAGAAAGACAGTGCGATATAAAGAGTGATGGACTTGTCTGTTTTAAGTTTGTGTCTCTTTTGTTTACATTCATTTACTCAGAAGATCTGTTCTGTTCAATGTCTTCATCAGTCTGATTTTTAATATTTTAAAAATTTTATTATTTCATTTTTGTCAGATGTATTTTTCTACTCACCCTTCCCTATATCTGCATTTTTCTATGAAGCTTTCCCTAACTAGATCTTGGAAAAAGTTAATTTTTCGGATTATATTTTTTGGATAGTGCCCATACTGCCTGGGAGATTCTGGCATATGTTAGTCCCCCCCCAACAAGTTACTGCCAAATGTGCCAATTTTGTATGAAACATTGAGCCTCCAGATCCATCATAAAATTTGTAGAAGTGCTCAGTTCAAAGAATTACTGAGGTGTGATGTGCACATTAGCCTTGTGAGTACAAATTAGATAGTTCATTGAAAAATATGGACCAGACTAAATCTTCCTTCAGTCCGAGTTGGCAGAGTGCTGGTCTTTGGTTCTGAGAGTGATGTCACATCTCTGATCAGCTATGAATCAGATGTGCTGATTCTAGGAAAGTCACAATTTATTTAGGCTTGAGTGAGAATAGACTGGGACAGTTCTGTTACTGCAATGTCTGTGCCACACTTAAGGTGAGATAGATATCATTTTGATATCAATAACTTGACTTCCTTCCACCCCCCTCCACGTGTTTGTGAGGCCCCCGAACAAGCACGGAACTAGGCTCGGCCACTAAATGCTGCAATATTCCAACACAATACAGGCAAGCCAGAAATAGCCAGATCACCGCTTTAGGAGACCTCCCTGCAAACACTCTATTATGTATGCACGCTACTTACAAAGAGATCCCTGCCTGGAGCAGGCAACTTGACAAGCTGAACATTCAACTGTCAAGCATCGCGCATTTGCATACTGGCTACCCCCTTGTCAATTCGGATCTAAAGCAATCATGTTAAATTTTGATCTTTCCAAAGCTTTGTCTCACCCCCGAAACTCATTATTTTCCCCAAGTACGGAATAGCCTGTGGTTACATTGCTCCCTGTAAACCCGCCCCCCGATTCTGAGACCATCCTTGGATCGCTCCTGAGTTCCATCCCATCTTGCCACCGCTCTGCTTGGCAAGCCTTCCCCTCAGTCATATTGGCTGAGACTGCGCAACTTCGGACCTTCGCAGTGATCTATCTGGGCTTCAGGACAGGTGTCGTATCACCCAGTTCAACCTTCCTTCTGGAAAATCCCTCTGTCCCACTCCAACCTTTATTTTCTATAGTAATCTGAGTGTGTGTGTTGCATACACTGTTTGTCTGTATTTAATAAAGATCTCAATTATTCTTATAACTTGGTGTGCTCCTTGGCTTGGCCTGACCCTGTAGAAATTGGGTAAAAGATTCCGCTGCGTTGCCCTGCCTCTCGCATTGCTAGCTCGTGCTCTTAGCTAATTTCCCCAAACTTAGTTAATTGAGAGCACATATAGGTGTCCCTCCTGGGACCACTGGTAATCAGGGTAACAGTTCACTGTATACTCCCCTAGAGAAAACATGGGATGCAAATATATGCATGCACTATAAAAAGGATTTTTTACAGTTCTCTTACATTCTACTTAAATGTTAGATCTTTGAACCTGATGGTTAATTGTCTTTGCAAGGGCATATTGAAAGGTTATATCAAAACTATACCATGTACTAAACACATCCTGTCATAATCAGTCATTCTAAAATAGGATGTTTTTGCAAATAAACATGGTTAGGATTGTGCTTTCCGCAGTCTCATCTCCAAACAGTTTGATGGGCAGCATTAATTTGCTTACATACCCGCTTGGCCTTTTCACATTACAAAATTATAGCACTATGATTCTGCCTTAGTTGCTTTGGCTGCATCCTATGGAATCATGGGGTTTGTAGTTTGATGAGGCAGTAGAGCCTTCTGGAAGAGAATTCTAAATACCCCTCCAAATTGGATGGAACCATGAGCCATTTCACACTAAAAGATTATGATACTTTGATTCTACTTCAGTTGTCATGGCTGCATCCTATGGAATCCTAAGATCTGCAATTTGGTGAGAAACTACAGCATTTTAGCAGAGAATTCATACTAAGTTTCTCTGCCTTACCTGCAAATCCAAGGGCTGCATAGGATGTTAAACTGAAATCATAGTGTTATAATTGTGTAGTGTGAAATGGCTCCTTCTTTCTACTGCTGCTTGGTCTAAGTCTTTGTAGTGCAAGATTAGTTCAAATATATCTTCAACACAACCCATGTCTGTGCTGTGAATCAATCTTGCAACTTCGGCCATTTCTGCATTACACTCTGATAGCATGATTATTCCACTTTAACAGCCTATGGAATCCTGGGGTTTGCAGTTTAGGGAGTGGCCAGCTGGCCCCTCCCTAAACTGCAAACCCCAGGATTCCATAGGATGTTGAAAGTGAAATAATCACGCTATCAGAGCGTAGTGCGGAAATGGCCTTTGTTTCATGCGGTACAAGCACAGTTTTTTAATGAAACATGAGACTAGGCCATACACTCCCTCATTCAGGATGACCAGCCACCACATGTGTGAATGGATTTAGCTGGAAAGTATTGTGGACCTAGAGGTGACATTTTATTTATGTGTGACATCTAAATCTCACTTCCCCTTAGAGTTTAGAAAGATAAAGAAAATCATTCTCATTACTTGTTAAAATGTTTGAAAAATAATTTACTGTCATTCCTCCTTCTATAACATTGTTTCTCCATGTTCTGACCTGTTCAGAAGAAGAAGACTGTCATGTGAAACTATCACTCTTATTTTTCGCTGAAGAAGAATGATTTGTTCAAGTAGCTGTTACCTTTGCTTAAGAGAACAAGAGGACACCTACTGAGTTTCCACTCCTTTTCAGAAGAGGCAGAATTTCCCTCCAGATTCCTGGAAAACTTCCTCCCCTTCCCTTTGTGAGGAATAAATATAAACATATGTTAGCCAATGCACAGGACAAAGTCATTTCAAAGTGAATCAAAAGTTATCCTGCAGTCCTGAAACATGCAGCAAATACTGTTACCACAGGAACACCTCTTCCTGGGTAGTTTAGCTTGAATTAGGTAAACAGAATTACCAACATGATATCATATCATATCAGTTACAAAGTTAAGATCTTATATAAAGAATAGGCAGCTACACAGATCTGGCAACCAAATTTCTGCCCTTAAAACTGTTGGAAAATTCCAGCATTCTCTCTCCCCCCATCTTGTTTCTAGAACAAGTGGGAATAGCCAGATAGGGCTTCCTTTTGTCTCTGCATGTTAGATCTTCTCCATTTGCCTTTCTCTGTCTTTTATTGCATGATCATAAATACCTTCAGTACTCAGGTGATTAGATCATATGACCCAGGACTGTGCTTAGGTCATCAGTCCTAAAAGTTAAGACCCTCCTCTGAGAAAAACCTCCCAGGGATATGGATAGATTTCCAAAACCTCAAGAAACCAAACCAAAAAGATACTTCCAGAAGTGTGTGGAAGTAACACTTCTAGTTTTGAAAAAAATGTGTGTTTTTATGTTTAATTTTACAAAGGTATCAGTGGTGAACTGCCACTTTTGAAAATTTCTGGAAGAGTTAATTTATCCTTGGCTGTGTGTGTGTGTGTGTGGGGGGGGCAAAGTCTGGAATCTGGATGGGCTATGGGCTGCGAAAACAGACACTGAACAACATTACCTTACATTTTTCCTTCTTCCCCCTGTTTCAGAGTTGGGGAGACACATCCCTCCTTTCTCTCCCATCACCATCTGAAGAAAAGCCAACAAGATTCTGGCATGATGACTGACCTGACTTCTCTCAGTGCTTCTGACTTGCTAAATTCCTGTGGGCAGTGGCTCCCCCTCTCAAGATCATACTGTAAGATGATGTCCCGGTATCAAGTTGCTAGCCTGCCATTATCACAATTATGATGTTGAAAAGATACTTCTTGTGTCATTCATTGCACTGCTTGCTATTTTTTTAAAATAATATCTTGGGACTGATAAAAGAATGGCATCAAACTTGAAAAATGCCTGTCAAAATAGTTCTAAAAATGCCTGAAAATACCCTTAAGAAGTAATTATAAAAGGTAACTTGAAGATGTTACTCCTTATGTTGGTAAAGTAACTTCATTTCCACTTAATATGTTGATGTAATTCAATTACATTCTCATCACAAAAGAGAAACTTGTTTCAAATAACTTTATCAAAATTCTACCTTTTCTCCACTAGCATAAAGGCAGCATATGCCTTCTCACCATTTTTTGTTCTCAAAAAGTCCATGAACAAAGCTGGGAAAAATTACATCTTTAGATGACAATGCCTGGAATTCTCAGTGTGCTTGGCCACACTGTCCATGGTGTCTGGGAGCATCTCAGACTCATAGTTGAAAAGGTAACTGTCATGGAGTCTGAGGGAGTAGTTATCCTGAGTGGCAGAGAAGCCCCAACAAAAGATTGTTAGACAACCAGAATAGCCACTTATGGGAGACAAACCCAGCTCCTTAGTGTAAAGGAGGGGTTGGTGGCCTGAGAGGAAATTTATGTAGTAGGCACACTGCATTGGTTTTGCCAGATTTCAGGGAGGAAAGGCTAAAAATTAGTCCTAAATCCAGAGAGGTTCTCAGCCTACGGGGAGAGGGGGTGTGTGGTTGAGTGGGAGGGTGTGTTTTCTATTTCCACACTACACTCTTATAGTGCGATTATTCCACTTTCAACATCCTATGGAATCCTGGGCTTTGCAGTTTAGGGAGGGGCCACTTGGCACCTGCTGAAACTGCAAAGCCCAGGATTCCATAGGATGTTGAAAGTGGAATAATTGCACTATAAGAGTGTAGTGCGGAAATGGCCTGAGAAAGCCCAGAGAGTGGCAGAAGAGAAGTCAACCCACTTTTGAATCTAGTCAGAAAGTATGACCTAGATTTGGGAACTGAGCCTTTGGGCGAAAGGGTGGCCAAAGGGCTGTGTGAGTGTGAGACCTGTGCCTTTATGCGGATGTAAAGATATAATAAACTGTCTAAACGCATTCTGAAGATCTGTTTAAGCTTGAAGATACATATGAAAACCAATTCTTTATTTTGGGTGTTATTTTAATAGAGACTATTGTATATTTTTAAAAGTTCTGACTCAGCTGAATGATGTTCCGTAGTTATAACCAAACAAAACCATGCTGCTATAGATTATTAAAGCAGTTCTAAATAACAATTGAAAGGTTTTACCCTTTTTGCATGAAGGAGGTGTTTTAAAGGGAAAGGCAGAGCTGAGCAAGGTGACAGGGTGCTATAGCAGACTGAGGGGAAGCTACCAGTCTGGGAGGAGAAAAGCAGGTCCAGTCACAGTAACATTCCTAAGTTCCAGGCATGATCACTCCTAGTTGGGTGAGGCTACATTTGAGACCCTGAGATAACTTGTGGGCTGATCTCCAAATTCTTTGGATTGTGATGGTTCAGTCCTGCCACATCTCTGCTAGGGATAAGATCTGGTTCTTTTTCACTTATAGATTTATCCAATGTTGTAGTGGTAAATTTTGAAGTGGAGGCTTTCCACACCAGCACTTCCATGGAAAGTCCAAAAGTATGGATGAGTGTGTTGATCTAAAATAATTTTAGGTGTTTTCATCTTCACCAGGATCAGATTTTTTGTAATGGTTCTTGCCAACTCAAGACCAAGGTCTCCCCCAAATGATTTCATTTGCCAGAGGGATAGCTCGTAATAATACATTACTTCTGGGAAAAATCCATTTCCCCTCCAGTTACTGTAGGAATTGTAGCTAAATCCAGAGGAACAGAGGAGCTGCATGGGAATAATGATACTGGAGTCTGTGCTAATCAAAAGTCTCAAGGCCTTGACCTCAGGAGCTCTGGCTCCATTGTATCACTGGATTTACCTACCAGTGCTCCATTACTCAGGCAGAGAGAGAGCATCACCCCATATCTTCCCCCATGTCCTGATTTGGCTGATTTCGCTGGGACAGTCTTTGTTGTTCCTCTGTCACCCTATTTTTTCAACTTCTTCTAAAACCTCTTAGTTTTTCTCTCTTCCTCTCACTTCTCTCTTTGTCCTCAGCTTACTTCAATTGCTGAAAACCGAGATTAAAGTACAAAAGTAGTTTGCACTCTATTAAGTCAGTGGGGAGTGGAGGAGAAGAAAATATGACAGCCTCTTGCCCTTTCCAGTAGGCTGAGGCAAAAACAAACTGCTGCAGCCTCTCCTAGCTTGTGAGCAATTCTTCATTAATAATTTTTGCCACAGACTGATGTTGCTTTGCCACATGTTTCCTGGTTTTCATCCATGAATTGTTGGAGGGATGCCACCTCACCATTTTAGGATAAGTAGCTCTCTCCCTCAGACCATGTTTTAAGCACTCTTATAGAAATCATTTGTGTTACCTTAAAAGAATGTAGTGCTCTGAAATGCACACGTTGTTCAAGATTCCATCACACCTTATTATGACAGGTTTCTATGACATCTCTCCTGACACAAGGCCATTGTGCTGGGTTAATAAATATTTCATGTTTAATTTGGTTTTTAAACAATGTGTGCCATGAAATATTCAATGCTGAGTTCTTTACAGCAACAAAAAGCAAGGCTTCCTGTTGTTATTTTTTTTTTTTTTAAAGAAAATAATAGCTGTCCCCTTACTTGACCTGCCTGTCTCTTGGCCGATAGTCCTTCAGCTTGCTGCCTGTTTATGCTGACAAATGATTTGAGATGATTTGCTTAAAGAACCATGGAGTTCACATCTGGAATAAGCAACAGAACTGTAGTTGAGCCAGAACTTCCCTGAACTTTCTGACTGGTGAGATGGTGAGATAATCCACATCACGTATTTCCTCATTTTTCCCAGTCTTCACAGTAGTAGGGGAAAGGGTGGATTCCACAACAACAATTTATTGATCTGAGATACCTCTGCTGTCATGCAAATTATTTGGGTGACCTCATCATGAATAGGAAATTTAGGCTGAGATGCTGGTTGATGAAGGCAGAGCATCAAGTCCTGCCATTGTGGTTCTGCTGGAGGTCTGGAAAGGTGAAGACTGTTCTGCCTCGTGGCCACTGATTGGCTGCAGAGTGCACTCTGCCTTTGTCAGGCTGCCATTGTATGGTCAGAGAAATGATGCTTCACAAGAAAATACTGGATAACTTCTTGTGAGCTGCTGATAAAAGTTCACATCCACATATAACATCTCAGTTATACCAGTTCACTCACCAATTGATTTCTACTCAAACACTTCATTAGTTTTGTAAGGCCAGTCCTTTGGTAAAGATGGAGAAAAACCCGTCAAAATACCAGTTTGCATTTTTACATCATGATCATTATGATCATCATCGTTATTATTTATATCCCACCTTTCTAAAGAATCTGGAGTTAAGGTGGTTATTAAAGTTAAAAACTTACAAATAGGATTAACTAATGATAAGATTTAAAAAGAATTTAAAACATGCAGTTCTAAACGATAAAATAGTAAAAGGTGCAGCTAAAAGAGTACAGCATTTTATGAAAATCCCTGTCTTTAAACATTTTCAGTTCTTAAAAGCCTGTCAAAATGAAAAAAAGTCTTTGCCTGCTAATAGAAAGACTGTTAAGGATGGGGCGATTCTAGCAAACACCAAGAAGGGCTTCTTTTATGTCCCTCTTGTCTATGAAGGTGGTGCAACTGAAAGAAGGGCCTCTGCTGAGTACCTTAGGAGCTAGAAAGGCTCAAGTGTGGAGATATGGTCTGCCAGATAGCCTGGACCTACAACATGGAGGGCTTTGTAGGTCATAGCCAGAACTTTGAATTGTGCCTGGAAAAAGACCAGCAGCCAGTGGGACCGGTTGTAACAAGGGAATTGCATAGTCTCTGTCATCAGCTACAGTTAGCACTCTGAGTGTAATTGTTTGTAGCAAATAAAGTTTCTGAACATTTTTCAATGGCATACCCACATATAGCAATCCAAATGATTACATCTCAGTGATGTGTGATTAATCTCAAAGATTAATCTCAATGTCACTTTTGCCAGATCAAACATCTTCAGGAAAGACCACAGATGGCATATTAGCTTAAGGTGTGCATAAGCATTCTTGACCACTGAGAAACTTGGCCTCCAGACTCAAGTATGAGTCCAAGAGTACATCCAAACTGCAAACATGTGTTTTCATGGGGAGGGAACCCCACCCAGCACAGGGTGCATCTGTACCCCCAGATCTGCTTTTTGACTGATCTGGAGGACCTCTGTCTTGTCTTGATTGAGCTTCAATTTGTTTACCTTCATCCAGTTCATTTTCTGCTGCCAGACACCAGTGTACAGCTGAAACAACTTCCTTGGAGTCTGGTGAAAAGAAATAAAGCTTGGTGTCATCAATGCACTGGTGGTATTGAACCCCAAACTTCTGGACAACCTCTCCCAGCAGTTTTCACTGTTCAGCACAAGCCAGTGGCCAAAGAACTGCAAGAATCCCCACAAGCCAGTGACTCCCTTGAAAGAAATGGAGCCACTTTAAAATAATGCCTCCTGATGCCATCCCAGAAAGGTGACTCAGGAAGATATCATAGCTGAAAGTATCAAAAGTGTCTGAGGAGCTCAGAAGAACCATCAGGGACACAGTCTTGTGTCTAGTTCCTGGTCAAGGTCACCCAGCAAGATATCTATCTCATCCAGGATCCCCTGGATAAAATGGATTATCCCTGGAAATCACCACATCATATAATTCCTTTCTCAACAATGGAATATTGGAGACTGGTCAATAGTTCTACATTATAATGAGATCCAGGGATCTCCTGCTTGCTTCCCATTCCATTGCCATGTATGTCTATCATTGTAATGACACACTGTTTTGCTGGTTTTCTTTGGGTCACCACATACCTTGCTTCTTTACAGTCCAGATTAAGGTTGCATTCAGCTCCTCTTCCTCCAGAATAACTTTTTTGGATTTTTCCTGGTGGAGGATTGTGGGACTTCCAGTCCAAAAAACCCACCAATTTTTCAAGTCTGCCCTTTTGCCTGGTGCAGTGCTATACTTGTGTCATGCAAAGTTCAGGTTGATTGAATCTGTCATATAAATATGTTTTCTCTCCTTGTGTTGAGATAATTTCTTTGTGGTAAATGAGTCTTTTTTAAAAATTTTTTGAGGAAAACCATATTTTCCCCATTTATTCATTTTTAAAGTAAGAGTCAGGGCTTGGTACTTGAGGTAGGGAAGCAAATAGAATCACAATGTACTTAGTATCCAAGGCTAGCCAGGTATGTGGGCACATGAAGCAGGAGATATGATGAATGTGTGTCCCTCTCCTTGGGAGAGCAGTGGTGTGTGAAAACAAGACAATTTGCTGCTTTTTCCAGGTGCCCCCACTGTACTTGAGGTGGCCACCTCACACTACCTAATGGTAGGGCTGATCCTGACAAGAATAGGGACAATCCTCCCAGAGGATTGTCAGCTTGTTGAAATTATGCAGAATTAAAGGGAAGTGGTGCAATGCAATCACATCCATTTCTATTCACTGCAATAAAAGGAATGTAAACCTATGTAAATGTAGCAAGGGTGGACAAAGTGCCCACATGTGATCCTCCAAGTGTGTTTGTGCAGCTCTGATCTCCCCTCATATTCCCCAAGACTGCCCTTTTTCTGACAAAAGGTGAATGACATCATCTGAAAGCTTCCAGGAGTGTCTATTTACCTTCTAAATAGGTCATAGCATCCCTGACCTGTATTGTTTGACATTGTATGTGTGTGACTTCAATTCACTCTTCGACTTATGGCAACTATGATATTCTTAGGCAAGGAATATTTAGAGATGGTTCTGCCAGGTCCTTGCTCTGAAATATAGCTTACAGCCTGGTATTTGTAACTAGAGGTGAACCTGCTTAGCTTCCAAGATCAGCCAGGATCTGGTGCCTTTGACATTACCCCACTCATTTTTATAAACCACTTACAGGTTTACTGTCCCCGCCCCACCCCCATGGTTTTTGGCATTTTGGGCAATTCAGGCAGCTCCTGGGGAGTTCCAGGGGAAAAAGAATTGCCCCCCAGACTCACTGAAATTCCTCACCCTTAATATTTTGAAATATATCTCTAAGCATATGCTAGAATTTCCCTCTTGCTGAAAATGAATGGTCTGTTAAGTGTGCTCAGAGCAATTGAGCACATCTTCACAAACAAGATATGCTAAGTGAACAGATTTGAAGAGGATGTGCAAGGTTAATTTTATAAAGGTGTTTTATTCGCTATTTACATGCATGACGTGGGCAGAAGGAAGTGAAGAAATCAATCTGTGCATGGAACATCCTAATTTTAAATCATGGAAATGTCAAATGAAATAGTTAGGCTACATTTCCATAGTACTTTTCTAATTAACCCATTTCTTGAAAGACCACGAATAATTAGCCATCCATTAATACCTTCTAAAATGGTTACACCAAGGGAATTAGCTTGAGAATACATGATACAAGATGTCTATTGTTTAAGTCCTGAGTCCTGCAAAGTTTATTGGAAACAGTGATATTTATGTTAGTCTTCACTAACTAATTCAAGGTAGAGCCATGGGAAACTCTATCTAAACCAGGGATGGGAATTGTATAGTCCTCTAAGGGCCCTTTCACAACGCACAATTATAACACTATAGAATCATAGAATCATAGAAATGTAGAGTTGGAAGAGACCACACAGGCCATCCAGTCCAACCCCCTGCCATGCAGGAACACCCTCAAATCAACTATGATTCAACTTTAACTGTCATGGTTCCATCTTATAGAATCCTGGGATTTACAGTTGAGCAGAGGGACTCAGAAGTCTCACCTAGAGTGCTCTAGTGGCTTATTAAACTACACACCTTAGAATTCCATTGTATGTTGTCCTGGCAGCCAAAGTAGGATCATAATGTTATAACAGTGCCATATGGAAGAGCTCTAGATATTGTTGAACTGAGACACTTAGCATTCTTCCTATTGGAAATGCTGTTAGTGCTGAAGGAGTTGCAGTTCAACAATGGCCATTTCTACACTACACTGTTATAGTGCTACTATTCCACTTTTAGCACCCTGTGGAATTCTGAGGTTTATAGTTTACTGAGGCCAAAGAGCTCTCTGGCTGAGAATTTTAAATGCTCCTCCCTAAACTGCAAACCCCAGGATTCCACAGGATGTTGAAAGTGGAATAATAGCACTATAACAGTGTAGTGTAGAAATGGCCAATGTCTAGAGGCTACAAGATTCTCAGCCCTGTTCTAAATTATGGAACTTTAGCTGATAGAACTGAGAAAAAGGGCAATCCCTATGGGCAATAACAGAACACTCTGACAGGGAAAAAGCACCAGTGTCCTGTTGGGCCCCAGCTGTGGGAAGAAAGGGAGAGAGATGTGGCATCCACTGCTCTTCTTCCTAGTTGTTTTTTTAAAAAGCCTTTTCTATAAATCGATTCAGCTATTTTGCTGTAGCTGTAGCTTTGGCAACATTAGCTTTGGATAACATGTATTGATTTCGCTATTGAGATTTTTTTTTTTTAAAGAAACCTCTCTTCCTAGACCTAAGTATGATTTTTTAAATAAAAAAATAAACAGCAGAATTGATTCATCCAAATTTAATATAGGCATGAATCCTCAAGTAGGTCTCATCTTGATGTTCTCTCAACTCTTTCACAAGGAGCCGGAACAGCCTTTTGTAGCTCAAGTTAATCAGCAGCATTTTCTTTCTGGGAAAGTTTGGGAAAGTTATTTCTAAAATCTCCTCATCAGGAACTATAGTTACTTTTACACACACACACACACACAAAATTTAACAAGTGAGGCATAAATGAGCTCAACATTTTCAGGTGGAAGCGGAACCAGATTTTTTCAAAGCTAGATTGTTTCACAATACTGTGAACCATTGTAGCCGAAACATTACAGATTATACCGCTCATACCATTCTGTGTCACTGCAGATTTTAAGATCTGCTCTTTTGTGGAGTCAGTTTACACGTTAAGTGGTCTAGAGTTAGGTAATCATATGTTGATGAAATCAACAGATGGATGGACCAGGCTTCAGTGAAACTTGAAATACAGGAGTTGAGCAAAGGCAAAATTGTTTCATAGATAATTAACACTGCTGTCTCCTCCATTACAGGGTACTTCATTGAGTCTCATGCTTCCTTAAATATATGGAAAGCTAGCAAAAGGACTGAAGAAGTGTCTGTTATATCAAAACAAATGTTCTGCTGGAATTTTTAAAAAATCCATTTTAGATACTTAATAATCACTATGGGAACAAGCTAGCCATCTGTCAATCTTTCAACATGGTTTCTGGGTTAACAGCCAGCTCTTCATTTGTCCTCGTTTGGTTACTGTGGTACGTTAACGAATGTTCTCCGTCACTCTCGTTTACTTTCCTTCCTTTGGCCTGTTTCAAGCCAACAACACTTTCTACTTCTTTATTGCTAGCAGAACCTACTTTGCCACACAGTTGAAAGCCCACAACATTGCAAAATTATTATCTATGTCTTAATTCTCTGAATGGTGAACATTTCAGGAGTACCAAATTTATCTTGACTTGGCTTCTTTTCTAAATCTTCTTATCAGGAACTAGTTATTTATATATATAAATATTATATATATGTATGTATGTATGTATATGTATATTTATTTAACAAGTGAGGCATAAATGAGCTGAACATTTTCAGGTGGAAGTGGAACCAGATTTTTTCAAAGCTAGATTGTTTCACAATACTGTGAACCATTGTAGAACATTACAGATTATACTGCTCATACCATTCTGTGTCACTGCAGATTTTAAGACTGCTCTTTTGCGAGTTAGTTTACACGTTAAGTGGTCTAGTGTTGGGTAATCGTATATTTAATACTTGCATTCATTTTCATATGTGCAGGTTCAGGATAGGTGGGGTAGCAAAGTTTCACATTTCAGCAGGCACTTCAAGGTCCACTGCTTCCAACATTAGAATTTCCAGAAGAATGTCTAGCACTCTGAGAGGACCAAAATCTAGCTATCTCTGATTCTCTGTCTAGCTCTCTCATCAACAACTATAAGTTATTCTCTTTCACACAGGCATTTGGAGTGCAACATTCCTTAGCACGGAGGCATCCTATTCAGATATGTGCTGGCTATTTAGTGCCATGGTTCCCATGGCAACTCACTCCCTCTGATTTACCTAACAATAGTGAAACATGGATCAGATACTTTCTGGCAGATTTCAGCCCATAAATACACTTCTGGAATAAATAATCATTGAATAGGAATCACTGACTTTTGCATCTGTTACTTCACCACCGATCTTCTAGCAGAAGTTGCTGTTCACTATGTTCTCTAGTTTACCATGAACTTTCCTCCCTTTCCATGCCTATATCAAGAGACTCCACAGTCTGATCCTTATGCATTATTTTTCAATTGTACTTACAGATCTGCTTATTGTTACAGCCCCGTGCACCCTCCAAGACTGATATGGTTTAACTGGCAAATGTTATTTAATTGGCAACTACATTAATTGGCATTGATATAAAATGGAACCTGAGGTGACTAGAAGGTCAAGCTGGAAAGAGGAAAATTACCTACTGTAAACCTGAGGGTACAAAGCAGGTCAAGCCCATATCCCCAAGTCATTCTCAGGCAGATTACAAGGCAACTCTGGAGACAATAGGCTTAAGCTGAAGCTGTACAGAAAAGGGAAGTTTTCACCAAATTATGATTATTTTAACCCTTTCCCCTCACACCTAGATATTTCCCTGATTTGTCTCCCAAATCTCTCCATAATACAGAGCTATTTTGACAGTCATTACCCCTTTGTCATCTAAACACCAAGACTATGAACTCTGTCCAGACCTCATTGTTTGTGTTGCAACTCCCATTGTTGACTTGGCTGGGAAAGTGATTCACATCCATACCTGCAGGGGTACTTTTCAGGTATAAAACTCTTCAGTTTTGAGTAGTTCAGTGTAGTCTCTTGCTTTGCTAAATGCCATGCTGTCGTCCAGATTTCAGAATGAGAACTGTCCTTAGGTGCTTAGCTACTTTCCTCACTTCTCTCAGGACTGGTAATTATAACCTGAACCCTAACATTCCTTTATCCACAACTTTCCTCTGTTTATCCTTTGGCTAGTCTTTGTGTGAAGTACAGTCAGCCCTGAGATAAGCAAGAGAAAGGAAGTATAAAGACACCATGCTCACATACCCCCTTTTCCTGGTCTGGTTTGGATGCTGGGCACCCATTCTCCCCACCATGTTTCGTCTGTTTTCCCACAAATACACATGCACAGTTTGATTTCAATTTTTCCAATTTTGTGAGGGCCCTGTGCCCCTAACCCTAGTGAATGTGAGGGCCAACTGTAAAACATCCTTCTCTTTTGCTTTGGTGACATCATCAGGAATACTGGCTGGCATCTTGTATGCCACTATAACAGTGCCTTTTTTTTTCATTGAAGAGAAAGAAATCCAATATTCCCTTCTCGGTGCCCCGCTGAGATGGGGGGCAGGAAAGGACTGTGTGGCTATATCACTATAGCCAGACACTCGAAAGGCTACATCATCCTCTGATACTTCCACCAGCTTCTGGAAGATGCTTTTGTCATGGTGCATCCAGCTATAGGGACAAATGCTCCTCTGCCACTCTCTGCTTTGCATTGGCCACTAAATGACTCTACAAATGGCTTTAGAGGAAGTGAGAGGAGAGATGGGGTGTTGCTCTGCTTGGGCAGAATTTTCTGTTCTATTCCCTATATAGAATCTTGACTGCTGTGTCTATGGTTGGGCATCTCAGCTTAAGAAAGACACTGACAGGCTGAAACATGTCCAGAGAAGGGAGGCCAAGATGCTAAAAGGTCTGGAAATAGAATGCTAGGTGGGACTGTTGAGGAGATTAGGTTTTTTAGCCTGCGCAAAAGAAGACTGAGAGATGATATGATTGCCATGAAGGGTTGACATATAGAAAAGAGTGAAATTGGTTTTCTGCTGCTCCAGAGGATAGGAATAAGCCTAGTGGATTCAAATTACAAGGAAGGAGAACCCAATTAAATGTTAAGAAGGATTTCCTGACAGTAAGAGATGTATTTAACAGTGGAAGCAACTGCTTCAGAAGGTAATGGGCTCTCCTTCCTTGGAGACTTTAAAAAGATCAGGTGGCCACCATTTTGAAGTGCTTTCATAACAATGAATTCTTGTATGGTAGGAGGTTGGACTAAATGGCCCTTGTTGTTTCTTCTATCCCTATCCCTGGAGTGCATGAGCACAGGAAGGAGGGAGATAGAAGATCATGATAACAAGAAGAAACAGGTGGAGACCTTTCAGACTATTATACAAATCAGCTTTCTTTGTGTAGCAGCAGGAGTTTTAAAAAAGAAAAGCATGAGAAATTGTCATAGAACCTCCCACAAAGTTTCAAACTGAAGCATAAGGCTTATACGTGATAGGAAGAGGGGTGTTGATTTAGGTAGTAAATATCTTATCCTTTGAAAGCAGAAGGGAAAAAATCCCCTCTTGACCAGTCACATTAAACCACTTTTAAGTATTTCAGGGGCATGAACATTATGTTTAAATTATTTTGCTGGGTTTCTGTCTTCAATTTTTACATTTTCATGCCTTGACAGATTTTCTGTGGCAACCATTCTATTCTGGTTTCTTAGAATATTTTGATAACTTCAGGCAAAGAGCCACACAGGGACTGTGTTTCTCTGCACTTATCTTCTAACATATTTTTTTAAAAGACAGTTCTATATTTTTATTGTCTTCTAGCTCAAATGATGATTTGGATATAAGGTGACCCTTGTCTGGTTACTGTGGGCATGCTGTCAAGGGTATTTTCAGCTGTTGCCGAGAGAAAACAGCATTATGATGTAGTTACGTCATTCTTACACTTGTCCTTCATGTTCACTTCTCATTGCTGATAAGGATGAAAAGAACACTGAAAAATATTTTAAAAATGGTCAACAAACATGTTTCTGGAGTGCCAGAAAAACTGACGAGAAAAATCCTGGAAAAAATCCTGGACTAATAAAATTTTTTGCCATTCAGGAATTATTTGACACAACATTTGTATATGTTTCTTTTGCACCCGCAAGAAAACCATTTTCTATTTAGACAACAGCTTTTTCTGCACCGAAAATATTATTTCTGCATAAATAAGCCTAATAATAATAACATATTATTATTATTAATAATAATAATTATCAATCAATATAATATTATATTCTGCCTAGAAAATTGCATCATTGGTGAGTTACTCCATGCAAAGTTTGCAAATAGTTGTTTTGTGCAAACAACAACAACAAAATCCCATACCCAAAACAAAACAAAAAAAACCCCATGTGTTAATTTTATAGATAATACATACCTGTACTTGTGCTGCGAATGGTGCTGCAGGGAAAGGTAAGTATTTGAAAAACTCCATGGATAGAAGCCAGAGATGTCACATGAGGTGCACAGTGCCTGG
This sequence comes from Ctenosaura bakeri, assembly GCA_948474755.1. NCBI lineage: Eukaryota > Metazoa > Chordata > Lepidosauria > Squamata > Iguanidae > Ctenosaura > Ctenosaura bakeri. The sequence goes on from CAOLHI010000484.1 coordinate 695,766, forward strand.
ATACTGCACATGATGGGGATAGGGCCAAGGCTATTCAATGTCTGGCTGCCCCTTTACATGCCTCTTTGGTTCTTTACATCATGGGACTGAGGAATGGCTGTTGAGCACAAAGGTTTGCAGTTGGGCCTGGTTGCAAGACAGCATCAGATTGATTGGCACTGTGGCACAATTTGATCCTCCTGCCATTCTCCTTAATAATTTGGTTTTCATCCAAGTTTAATTTGATTAGGGGGTTTTTCAGTTTTATTTTTGTGATTTGTGTGATTTGGCCCAATCAGGACCAGGGAGTGGGTAGTAGGGTTATCACCTATGGCCAAGTTGTGGGCAGATGTTTGTCTGGGGTTTGGAGGAACATGGAATGGCAAGGTGCTTGTCCTCGCCAGAAGGGCCTGGGAGTAATGTTTGGCCCCGATTGGGCCCAGTGTCCTTCGGGCAGAGCTGGAGCTTCCAGAGGTTTGCTAGGCTGCTACTCAGACACATAGTCAGACTCTGGTAGGTGTGATCAACAAGCCCTCACAAACAGTTCATAGGCCAATGGGTAGCTAGGCTGTGCTGGGCCTGATCCTCCTTCCTCTTTTTAGACCCACTCATAGCCCCCTGTTAAGTCTTTTAGGTGGCTAGACTGCACTGAACCCAATTCTTCTTCCTCTTACAGGCTGAATAAGGCCCAGTCATAAGACATCATGTGTCTTGTGGTTGGGCCTTATTCAGCCTGAATTGTGTGCTTAGGCCCAATCATTCTGTGATTGGCTCTTTGGTCTGCTGGAGCATCATGTGACTTGCAGTTGGGCCTTGCAAGGTCCATTTCACATGCATGGGCTTGATCATCCTGTGACTGGCGTTTAGGACCACTGGAATGTCATGTGAACTGTGGTGGGGTCTGGTTAAGCCCGAATTACAGGTTAGGGAAACAGGAATAAAAAAAACTGTGAATAACTTTCCCGCACTCGCTGCACACATACCCCACTGGCATGCCCAGGCAGGTGGTGAGCATGAGAGTGCAGGGAGGGAGAAGCTATTTCCCCTGTGCCCAGGAGAGGGCAGGGAAAAAATACCTTCCTTTCCCTATGCTTTCTTGCCCCCTCCCTCCACCTGCACAATTGCATGGGCAGTGGCTCAGGAAAGCAGGGGTGGGTGGGAAAGATCTCCCTCCTTCACTTTCTCATGCCTTGCCTGCATGATCTCACTGGCAGCAACACAGGAAAGCATGGAGTGGGAAAGATCTTCCTTTCCCTGCATTTTCGCTCCCCCTGCCCCTTCCCTCCCCCTGCCCACACGATCACACTGGCAGTGGCACAGGAAAGTGCAGCATGAGAAAGATCTTCCCTTCCCTGTGCTTTCTTGCCTCCCCCACATGATTGCATTGGCTGCAATACAGGAAAGCACAAGGTGGGAAAGGTCTTCCCTTCCCTGCTCTTTCTTGTTCCCCACCCACATGATTGCACTGGCAGTGGGAGCATGAAAGCACAGGGTGGGAAATATCTTCTCTTCCCTGTGCTTTCCCATCCCCTTGCCTGCATGATCACACCGGCAGTGGTGCAGGAGATTGCTGAATGGGAAAGATCTTCTTCCCCTTTCACTTTTTTGCTAGGGACAGGAGGGCGGAAGGTTGGCAAGCGGACACCACAAATAATTGAACCTGCAAAAGTCAAACTCATGAATGTAGGGGGAGAACTGTACATTGTAGGCCAGTCTAGTCCCAGTGCACTTTAGTAGGCCTCATTGGGCCTGATTCACTAGTTGGGCACAAATAGATTGAAAGGTTTACATACTAGACCTTGCGGCCTCATAATGCTGGATGGGTGGGGTTGTTGTGGACCTCACTAGCCCTTGCCAGGTGATGCTGCTGTGGTGTATTGTTGCAGGTAGGTCCCATCAGGTCTCAGTGGCTGTAGGCTGAGATGCATGATGCCTTGAAGGATTTGCTGTGTGACACTGTGGATTCCCTTTCTGCCCCTGCAGTTGAGTTATGGCCTATTGTGTCCATCAAGCCCTAGCATTCCTAGGCAGGCCTTATTAGGTCAGGCCTAGTGCAGTTGCTGCAGTCTCTGGATTTCACGTAGCCCAAAGCTGATACTACAGGGCCTAATTAGGCATCACTGGATTGTGCTTCCTGAGCATTGTTATACCATCCTTGCTTCCATGCAAGTTCAAGGATTGCTTGTAACTGGTGGACTTGAAATATTTTTTAAAATGTCTTTTTAGTTGTTTAATATGCAAAAGCAAGACTTGGGAAACATGGAGATCTGGTTGAATGTTAAATTGAAAAGTAAGAATGATGTTTACATATACAGATTTTGAAATATCAACTAGAAAGTTTGTGAAAGAAAAATACTAGGAGAAGTAAATTGGTTATTTACTTGAAACTGAGATAAGAGCATACTGGGAACTGGACATGAAAGCAAATTAGGCTGTTGAGTACATACTGGTGTGCTATAAAGGCTGGATGTATAGAAGAAAAAAACTGATTAGAGTCTGACACCTGGTGGCCGAAAGAAGCCATAGTAGCCAAATTATTTTTTTCTTTTTAAATTTTCTATGGGATGCTTTTAAGACTGATTTTTAGACTTTTTAGATCTACTTTTTCTTCTTTTCAAAAATTTTGGATTATTATGCTTGTGACTCAATTTGTAAGATCCAAAACAAGAAGACCAGAAAGGAGATCTCTAGATATACCATGAAAATTCGCAGACATATCTCAGAAATACATAGAAAAGTTTCAATCCATAAAAACACAGCTAGACCAGATGGGAATCCAATATGGTCCAGACAGAATGAGATTTGATGGCAGAATTAAAAAAAGAGATTAAAGAAATGAAGGAGTCTATTTTACAGATAGCTGCAGAGATGAAGTAGTCAAATGAATGAAGACAGAACTTAGAACAAAAAACAGAGAAACCGGAATTCAGAGTAGAAAAACAGGATAGCGGATGTGAACATGACCTTGATATATTTGCTTTAATGGGACCACAGGAAAGGGAAACTTGCTTGAGCTTCAGAGCCATCTCTGAAAAAGCTAATGAAAATATTCGAGAATGCATGATAGAAGCTATAGCAAATTTGCTAAAGAAACAAAGAGAGGAGATAGAACAGCAACTGGGTTGCATGCATCACATTTCTTTGCAAGTTGCAGGACAGAGAAATCTCAAAAGAGATGTGATTGTTTATTTTATTCATAAACAGACCAGAGACCAAGTTTACAATGCTACTTTGAGAACAGAATGACAGTTGATGAAGGCAAGGTGGTTGTATTCAAGGAGAAAACATGAGGATTTTATGCAAAAGAAGAGGATATGCTTTCTTGATGGATAAGCTGAAATAAAATAGGATCCCCTTTAGATGTGAAAGACTGAAATCATATCCTTTAAGAAAAGAAGATTTTTGGTGTGTATGTTACAAAAGGCAAAAGATTTCTTACAGAAATATAAAAAAAGATTTGGAGCAACTGAGTGATTGTGAGAGGAAAAAGAGACTCAAGAAGCTGCACCAGACCATGACCCAACTAAGAACAAGGATAGATCTTTGGAAGGAGAAGGAAATGAAACTAGAAGTGCAACAGGTGTGGGCTATTCAAAATTTTCTGACTGACTGATATGAGATGTAAGACATGGATTGTAAAAGATATGAATATATTAAAGGAAAAAAAACACCCTAAAATATTTCACTATTTGGAAAAAAAACCCTGAAACAAGTTATTATATGTCATCAAGAAACTCATGTTAGTAGAAAAGGTACCAAATGTTTACACTATCCCAAATTAGGTAAGGAATTCATTGTGGCATCACCCAAGAAGAATAATGGAGTTGTTATCTATGCGATCCCCAATTTGTCACTGAAATTCTATTTAAAGACAAAGAAGGCAGATATGTTCAAACTGATAATTGTGTGACTAAAATATTACTAGTAGGAATTTATGCTTTGAGGGGAAACAAAGGACCTTTCTATGAGAAATTTGTGGATAAACTGTTGAATTACTCTTACAAGAATTGAATGCCTCTTGATGGAGTGGAATGGCAGATTTTACCAAGTGCAGATCTCGCCTCTGAGAAAAAGATCAAGATTAGACAGGGAAAGCTCCTGGAACCTTTTTAAAAATGATATTTAGCTTGAGGATGGTAGAAACATGGAGGCTTAAGTATGGGAATAAAAAGATTTTACTTTTTTCTCAGAAAGACACCAATCATTTCTGAGAATTGATAGGTTTTTTATCTCAAAAGTGTTGGTCATTGATATAATAAGAAATTGATACTTTGCCTAAGACTTTTTATTTCTTTTTTTTAAATATTTTTATTACACATTAAAACAGAAAACATAAAAAAACAACCACATATTACACAATATTTACACAAACTAAAACAAAACAAAATATACATCCATACTACATTACATTATAGACAATTTCTTACAAACATAAAATGCTTCCCCCTTTTCGTAGGAAACAGCTTGAAAAAATATATACAGGTCAACTATATAACAGATCAAGCTTCATAACTCAGAAAGGGAACAATTTATATATCTGCTTACACATACTTTCCTTCATTAACTATGATTTACATACCTATTATACCACATAATAATTGTAATTCTTTAACATCCCTATTCTTACTTACTTTAACCATTTACTTCAGCTTCTTTTTTCTTATTTTTGTCTCCCTCCACCCTAATGCCAGTGATTACCATATCTAAATTAATAATTGTTATTTCCATATATCATATATAATCATATGTCATAATAAATAATAAATTACTATTTAAAAGATTAAAATCCAATTGTTGCTATTCCCTTATTTTCCAAAAAACTTGTGAATGATTCCCAAGCTTTATAAAATTTACTATTCATCTTGTTATCCAATCTATAAGTCAGTTAGTCCATTTGTGCTATTTCTGTCATTTTTTCTAACCATTCCTCCACTGTAGGGATGTGAAATGATTTCCAGTATTTAGCATAAATACTGATTGGCTGTGACAATCAGATGTCACATTAATCTTTTGATACTAAAATCCATTGATTCATCGAAAATACCCAATAGGAAAATTTGGAGTTAGCTCAATTTTCTTCTCTAATATTTTTTGTATATTTGCTCGTATTGTGTACCAGAACCTCTTTGCCTTCTCACATCCCCACCACATATGATGGAAAGATCCCACTTGGTCCTTACACTTCCAGCATTTGTTATTCATTTTTTTCCCCATATTTGCTAATCTACTTGGTGTAAAGTACCAACGGTGTACCATCCTCAGCACATTTTCTTGCAGGGTATATGATCTTGAATATACCATATTACTTTTCCATATTCTTTCCCAGTCTTCTAGGAGAATATTATGGTTAAAATCTTTAGCCCAAGATATCATACAATCCTTGATCAATCCTTCCTCCAACTTGAAGGATAACAACTTCTTATACAATCTTAAAGGGGTTTTTTTCTCCTTTTATCATCAGTTCTTCCAATTCATTTTGTCTGAGATCGACTCCTCCTTCTTGCACATCCTAGAATCATAGAATCATAGAAATGTAGAGTTGGAAGAGACCATAAGGGCCATCGAGCCCAAACCCCTCCTGCCATGCAGGAACATCCTCAAAGCACTCCCGACAGATGGCCATCAAGCTTCTGCTTAAAAACCTCCAAGGAAGGAGACTCCACTACACTCCGAGGCAGCAGATTCCACTGCCTGACAGCCCTGACTGTCAGGAAGTTCTTCCTGAGGTTCAGGTGGAATCTCCTTTCCTGCAGCTTGAATCCATTGCTCCTTGTCCTGGTCTCTGGAGCAGCAGAAAACAAGCCCTCTCCTTCTTCTACATGGCATCCCTTCAAATACTTTTAAAAATGGGTATCATGTCCCCTCTTAACCTTCTCTTCCGCAAGCTAAACATCCCCAGCTCTCTAAGTCTATCCCCATAGGGCATGGTTTCCAGGCCTCTCACCATTTTGGTCGCCCTCCTCTGGACTTGCTCCAGCTTGTCAATATCCTTCTGGACACAGTATTCAAGATGGGGTCTAACCAAAGCAGAGTAGAGTGGTACCAGTACCTCCCTCGATCTAGACACCATACTCCTATTGATGCAGCCAAGAATTGCATTGGCTTTCTTGGCTGCCGCATCACACTGTTGACTCATGTTCAGCTTGTGGTCTATGAAGACTCCTAGATCCCTTTCACACATACTGCTATCCAGCCACGTGTCCCCCATCCTATATTTTTCCATTTTTTCTACCTAAGTGTAGGACCTTACACTTCTCTCTGTTGAATTTCATTTTGTTCGCCTTGGCCCAGCTCTCCAATCTATCCAGGTCATTTTGAATTTTGATCCTGTCCTCTGGGTATTAGCAACCCCTCCCAATTTGGTGTCATCTGCAAATTTGATGAGCATGCCCTCTATTCCTTCATCCAAGTCGTTGATAAAAATATTGAACACACTGGGCCCATGACAGAACCCTGTGGCACCCCATTAGTCACTTCTTTTCCAGGATGAAAAGCAGCCATTCGTGATCACCCTTTGGGTTTGGTCGGTCAACCAATTACAAATCCAACTAACAGTAGCCCTGTCCAGCCCACATTTTACTAGCTTCATTGCAAGAATGTAAAGGGGAACTTTGTCAAAGGCCTTACTGAAATCGAGATATGCTACATCCACAGCATTCCCTTCATCTATCAAGCTAGTAACTCTATCATAAAAAGAGACAAGATTAGTCTGGCATGACTTATTTTAAATCTCCTTTTTATTTGCATATAAGGAAACCACTGTATCTCTAATCCTTCATACCCTTTTAAATGCTGTTGCTCCTTTAATGTTAATACATCTCCATTTTGTTTTAATAAATCTTTATACCTCAACCAGTTGCCATCTCTTCTCAATCCTTTGATGGATAGCGCTTCCAACAGAGGGATCCAAGATGGTTTTTAAGGACAGAAATAACATTTATACTTCTCCCATACCTTTAACAATGCTTTTCTGATGACATGGTTCTTAAAAGTCTTTTGGGTTTCAACTTTCCCATGCCACATGTACACATGCCAGCCAAAGTGAAGATCGTGTCCTTCTAATGTTAACACCTTCCTTTCATCCAAACAAATCCACAGCTTCATCCAGGCTAGGCATGCCGCCTCATAATATAATTCTAAATCAGATACTGCGAAACCTCCACATTGTCTTGTATCCATCAGCCATTTATACTTTATCCTTGGTTTCTTCCCATTCCATATAAATTTAGATATTTCTTTTTTACTATCTTGAAACCACTTCTTAGGTATTACAACTGGTATCATCATAAATAAAAATAACATTTGAGAAAGAACATTCATTTTTATCACAGAGATTCTACCCATCAATGAAAGATCCAATTTATTCCACGTATTTAGTTTCTTTTGAATTTGATTCCAAATCTTTTGATAGTTGTTCTTGTACAAATGAGTGTCATTATTAGTCATTTCTATTCCCAAATATTTCACTCTTTGTACATAATGGACTCCGGCTTTTTTTCAATCTGTTCTTTTTCCAAACCTCTGATATTTTTCAAAAGCATTTTTGTTTTAGCTTTATTAATTTTAAATCCAGCCATTTTATCAATTTTTTAAAGAAGTTCATTAACTTTCCCAATTCTTATTAGAGGATCATCTAAAAATATCACCATGTCACCAGCGAAAGCTTTATATTTAAACTGATCTCATCCAATCTTAACTCCTTGAATAGAATCTTCATTCCTTATTTGCCTTAACAGATCCTCCAGCACCAACACAAATAATGAAGGAGATAGCGGGCAACCTTGTCGAGTCCCTTTCAGGACTGAAATATTTTCTGATAAATCCTCATTGATGATTATACTGGCCTTCTGTTCACTACATATAGCCTTGATCCAATTTATAAAATTTTCTCCAAATTCCATTTCTTCAATAAGTTTTATTAAGAATGTCCAATTGACATTGTCAAAGGCTTTCTCCGCATCCAAAAAAATAAGGGCACCTTTTTTTTTCATTATGAGATTCATAAAACTCTATGATATCTATCACCACTCTAATATTAGATCTCATTTGCCTTCCTGGAATGAAGCCACTTTGGTCTTCATGTATGAGTTCCAGTAGAATCTTTTTCAGTTGATTTGCTAAAACTGAGGTGAAAATTTTAATCAACATTAGACCACACTGAGAATATTACCTTTGATAATTCTGTTACTACATCTAATTTTGAACCCCACTTAATTTCAGAAGCACATAGTTCATCCAAGAGCATGGTTCAGGCCCCCAGTTTGAGTTCGAATTTACTTCTTGAATCTAAAAATGTGGAATTAGACTCTGACAAGGTCTTTACAGACATCTCTATATCTTCAGATCAGATAAGTGCCCCCCCCCAAATAATGAGGATGATCTTTTATCCGTCTTTGAAAATATGCCATCCCTGGAAATTTTACGAGAAAAGGAAAAGAGGGCATTGGCAGATTATCGTAAGCATAGGGAAACTATCTTTGAACAACTTAGTGCTACAGAAGTTGATTTTCTTAACCAGCAAATGAACCCATGCCCCTTGGTACATCCTGATACGGATCAAAAGGTGCTAAAAGAGAATGAGAATGGTCATTGTTCAATTTTATTTAATATGTTAAAAGACCAGTATGATTTAATAACTACTATCAAATCTAACACTGATGTAATATGCTGGTCCATAGGGGAAGGGATATTACAGGTTGCCCCTCCAAAAGCCCCAGATCCATCTAATATAAATATTAATATAGGCCATCTTGATAATCCTTTACTTCAAGATGACACTAAGGCAGATCCAGTTGTTTTACAGTTAGATAAAAGATCTAAGAAAAAGGGCAAAAAGAGAAAGAAAAAACATAGAAGGAAAGTTGTCTGTCCAAATTTGGGGATGGAACTATTTAAAACTAGAAGGGTAGTAAACTTTAATTTTAAGAAACCTTTTAGACCTTTTAGACAGCTCATCGAAGTCTTATACAAATTGGGGGCGGACAGGGGACATAACAGCACATACTGTGAAGAAAGATTATAGAGGAAAGCTGTTGGCAAAATCAGCAAGCCCAATTCAGGCAGACTCAAATAGCCCTTTAGGTTGTTTGATGAAGGGCAAATTACCAGATAAATCAGAGGAGATTGGTATCAATAATATGGTCCAGCTGAATAGAAAGGAAAACAAGCAGAACTCATATGCCCCTCAATTAAACCCCAATATTCCTCCTTTAGTCCTTAAAAGATCTCAACTGGCTTTTATCAATTATCCTAAGCCATATGGCTTTATTTCTCAATCTTATAGAAAACTCCATTTCCTCCAACAGGCTAAAGCCCTGGGGATATTTTTTCTAAAAGAAGAGGACATAGAGAATATTCAATATTTATTCAATATTTATTTTATAATTATTTGACGGCCAGAGCTTTAATAACTTTTAAGGATGATACTATAGCTCTAAAGCTATATAATCTAAGGAAAACGTTTCTTCAACAACGTATAGAAGTTACAAGAGTGTTTTTCCCATGTAGCACCATACCCTTTATTAGTAAATACATCAGCCTGTAGAAAAAAGTTACCATCTGAGAAATCTGGTAAGATTGCTCAGATAGCTGAGGAAGTCAATTTAATCTGTTTAGATGATACACGGCCAAACTTTGAAACCTCTAACAACATACAGAATTGCCCAGATAACGTACTAGTGGATGAAACGCATGAATTTAGCTTAATTGAATCATTCACAAGACTTCCTCTTTTAGATAAATTATTCATCATACGTAGATTGAACTCACTTCAAGCCAGGTTGAATAAATTATGTGAATCTGAGTATATAGCTGACAGTATGATTACACAAGTTGATGAGCCAGTTGCTATCCCTATCAACTGTCCAGTGCTTGATAATGATGATAATTCACATACTAATTTTTTGTCCAATAACTTTAATATTCCTAAAACAGGTGATATCAGGAATTTCTTTAAAGTGACGGATATCACTAAAACATCAAGGAATTATCTCCAATCAAACCTGATATCTATAGACCCATCTTGACCTTTTATAGACTCACTTAAAATGCTCTCTTGGAATGTAGCAGGATGGTTTAATAAGTTACAGGATGAGGATTTTCTAAAATATCTACAGACACATGACATTATTCTTCTCCAAGAAACATGGGTTCCAGATGGATGTATCATAAACCTTCAAGGTTTTACTTCCTATATCATTCCAACCAAGAAGGTTATGAAGTTTGGAAGGCCCTCTGGAGGGCTTGCTATTTTGATTTCGACCTCGCTTAATGCTGTTATTTCTCAATCCCATTCATTAAGTTCTTATAATTTCTTAGTCTTAACGATCTCTAATATACTCCCTGAAATATTGTATATTATTTGTGTGTATATCCCCCCAGGTAAATCAGGCATTAAGGAACATTTGCCCTGGGATAAACTGAGTCAAATTCTGGAGGAACTAGATATTCTATCCCCTAATCCTTTGGTGATTATAGGAGGAGATTTTAATGCCAGGATTGGCTTAGCTTCTCCTGATAACACAATGTTTAGATTATGCTTGGATAATGTACCAGAAATTTCCCACAGGGTGGCTTTGGATAGAACTGTTAATACCGCTGGGAAACTTTTTTGTGAAATAATAATCAGATACAACCTTCAACTCTGTAATGGCCATGGCCTAGGAGACCCAAAAGATTATTATAGATTTATTTCTCCTAAAGGACATGCTAGTACTGTAGATTATTTTTTAGCCTCTAGCCCTGTTCCTATATTTCGTGTCTCATTATTGTAATAACGCCTAGAGCTGAAAGCAATCATCATCCCTTAGAACTGCTTCTGGTTAAATCTGGTCCCTTAATCACCCCCAGTAGAGTGGATGGGTCTAATTACTTGGTCCTGGGAAGCTGGCAACTGAGGTGGAATGAATAGCTTCAAGATAACATTATTAATATTCTGGAAGCTCCTGAATTTGTTAATGTCAGAGAGAACGTACTCTATAATTCTGATAATGTCATTGAATCATACGAAATCTTATTATCCTCTTTAAAGCCAATTCTGACGTCATCATCTATTCCTAAAATTTTTAGGTTCAAACCCCGGACATGGTTTGACGAGGATTGTCGTAAATCTAAGAAAGCATTAGCTAAAGAATTAAGTAATTTAAAAGCAAAGTCTAGAAAGGAAGTTATAAAAACACAGTCACATATAGCACGGCTGAAAAGTGATCATAAAACATTGTTAAAGGAAAAGAGATATAATTACTATGTAATGCAATGAAAAGAATTAGGCCATGCAGCCTCCCAAAAAGACTCACAGAAATTCTGGCATATCATTGCACAAGCAACCAGAAGGGTAGATTATTCCCTAGAGTCATCTGAAAGAGATGGGAGGCTTAATAACGTACAAAAAACCTCCACAGATGTTTAGCTGGCTGCCCTTACTCAGAAGATTTAACTCACTATTTAGTCTGCTGTCCTTTGTACAGTGGCCCAAGGGAATGATTCATTTCACTGTTAATTCGGAATAGATTTTTTTTGAACTTTCAAGAAATGGTTCTTTATCTCCTAATGGACACAGACAAATATGTGACTTGGCGTGTGGCTTTATTTGCCACTGCTGCAAAAAAAAATTAGAAAGAAACATCTGGCAGAGATAGCTGTATCTTGCAATGGTGACAATTTTATACAAAATGCTTAGTTTCTGACCCTTTTTTGTGATTTTACCAAAGTGTACCACCCATGTCAAGATTTTTAACTGTAAAATTTTATAGTTTGTTAACTTGTATTTTTGTATTTTTAAATGATATTGTTGTTTTTTTGTTTTATTGTATTGTTCAATTGTTTTATTGTTGTTTTTGCAATGGCCATTGGCCAAAAGCAATAAAATAAAGTACCAATGTAAAAAAGTACTTGCTAATATCCCTCTTGAACTCTTTGTGAATAATTTTGACTTTCAATCTTCTCTAGTTCTAATCTATGTCTTTGAAGAAAGTCCTGGGCTTTTTCAATTGAATTTAGTCTGTACTGTGTCCATTGAACGTAAATATCACCCCTTCAAGACGGTCCCATCTGAATCTTATTTGGTTTAGTTTTAATTTAGTAACTAGACAATCATAATCTTTCCGTTTCTTCAGAATTCTGACTGGAATTTCCCGAAGTATTATTAATGGTTTCTCTTGATCCATCAATGGTGATCTACTGTGTTCTTCAATGACTTTATCTTTCGTCAGTCTTCTGTTAAATTGTACTACTACGTCCGGGGCAATTTCTTTTCTTAGCAGGTACAGAACTTCCTCTATAGATTGCATCTATTTCCATTTCCATATCATCTTCTTCCACTTGTAAATATTCCGCTAGGAGTATTATTATCCTCTTCCTAATATCTTCATCCATCTTTTCCTCTAAACCTCTTATCCGTATCCACGAATCCATCTGCTTTTGTTCCATCAACGCCAGCCAGTCTAATTGTCTATCCATTTCTGTTGTTGTCGATGACATTTTCAGCTTCAGAGTACTGATCTCTTTTTATTTATCTCTATATCTTTCCTATTCGTATTAACTTCAATTTTAACTTGTTCCAGAGTATCTTGCATTTCAGAGACTTGACTTTTTAATTCATGCAAATCTTGCTTTATACCCACCATATAAGATCTCATTTCTTCCATGATTTTTTTTTTTTTTTGGTAATCGGGTGGTTCATCAATAGATTCTCTTCTTCCTTGTTGTTATGCTGAGGAAGTTGTTGGTCTAATCTTCCCTGACCTAGTCTTTTGCACTGTAAAACAATTTAATTAAGCTTCCCCAGCAGACGATCTTTTCAAACTATTTTTAAAAAATTTGACAATTTTAGAATTTCAAATTATCTGTATAGCAATTCACACACCTGTTCACCCTCTCGGTATCTTTCTTCAAATTTATCCAATCTTTTTTCACAACCTCTCAAGGATTCTCAATACAAACCATTTAAATTCTTTCCATGTTACTAGGCAATAATTAACAAATTAATTATACAGTATAATTTTTTTATAATCAGTCTGACACACTGAGATATTAACTATCTTTATCTTTATCTATTTGACCCTTTCCCTCTTATTTTCACTCCTCTTTTGATTCAACACAACTTTTATACCATTAATTTATGTTCCTTATATTTTATAATATTATTGTTTAGGAATTGTTTATATTATTAACAAAAAATCTTATACCTTCGTTTTGCAAATTAATTAATTCATTACATTCACATTAAATTTGAATTCATTAAATTGCAGTCATTAATTCATTTAACATCAGTATACCAGTTCCTCACTTTAATTTATGTTCTATCTTCCAATACAATGTTCAAAGTTGTGTTCCCTCCTCTTATATTCTTACTGTCTTTTCTCACCAGTATTTATTGGGTTAAAATACTTCCAAGTCCTCAGTCCCCATTTTCAATAGCAGCGCAGTCCTTCATCCTTGAAAATGCCACTCTCTATCCTGATATCTAACATGTTTCAATGTCCCCGTCTTCTTCTAAAAAAATTCAATCTCAGTCCATGCCAATCTTATTCTCAGAAAAAAAGATTCTATTAAATTCCTTTTACAACAGTACCCACATTAAGAAATAGTCCATTGAGGGAAGTCAAAATATTGGCCAGAAAGACACAGTCAAACCAGAATAGCTCCAAATTCATCTTAAATAGTCACATCCTTTACTGCAATCAATTCCACCACAATTAAAGTTCAGCCAATCAATTGGCAATTAATTACGGTCTTTACAACCTCCCCAAAATTAAATTTTTTGGAAGTATCCTTTGTCACTGTATCTCTGAGTAAATTAAACAATCAGTCAAGGAGGGGAAAGTTACCATATGTTCTCAAATGAAGAGTCGAAGCAATTGGAGATTCCGGAGTAAAAAGTTCTATTCTGACTCAAGGTATCCCAGACTTAGCATAAACCTTCAACAAAGTCCTCTCTGCCTATTCTTCTTACAGAAGGGTCTGTCGGCTGGAGTTCTTCGAGGAGGAGATTCCTCCCCCTCTACTTCTTGCTGCTGCGGCGAAGCTCTAATGGTGGCAAAAGTCTGGTTGTCTTGTCCCCACGATCTGTCCGATCGCTCCGGTGGGATCAACCTGCCATCTGGTTCTTGCCTCTTCTAGCTGCCCTCTTCTTACTGCGGTGCAGAATGAACTGGACCTCAGATTCCCTCGTCCAGTAGCCCACAGCAGCGGCGATCTTGCGATCAGAAATCGTGTCTTCAGCTCGCGATCAACGGAAGTCACCCAACTTTTTCTGATCATAATCTGGTACTTAATTTTGAGGTAGAAGAGAAGGAGTCAGAACTGGACATTAAATAATATTTTATTTCAAGATGAAAAAGTTCTTAAAATTTGTAGGAAAAATGGTGGAATATTTTGAGGATAACTTAGATAAAGGCACTGATATTAGTTTTGTGTGGGATATTAGCAAGGCATTTATGAGAGGGTGTCATCCAATGAAGTTTAGAACTAAAGAAGACAAGACAAAGGAAAATGTAGCAACTTCTGGATAAGAAGTAAAGGAAATGAATTGAGGAAGATTCCCTTGAATAAAGCTTTTTTGAGTCAAATGAACAGCAGTTAGCAATAATGACTGTAGATGAAATTGAGAAAAAGTTACTTATATGAAACAGAAGTTTGGTGCTGTAAGGGGCATCCCCAGAATTTTGACAGAGCCCAGAGGAGGCTTAACAGAGTTTCTTTTACATCCCAATATGGTACATTGTCAGCCAGAACTCTACCAGTGGATGATGTTCACTTAGGAAAGAAGGAAATATGATCTTCCTGGGGAACTTCCAACAGTGGCTGAGTGCCCTATTGGCTGGCCTACTGGGAGGAAGGACTATGTAGATGCTTGTCCCTTGTCTGCGGCAGGTAGTGGTGGAGAAAATAAGAGTACAGTGAAACTTGGCACCCTTTTGGCAAAGCAGGATATCTGGAACTGCCTCTTTAGGTCCTAAGATCTGGGGTGGGGAAGGACACTTGGGGCTGGCTTGGCGGCTTTGCCCTCAGTTTAAGTCCTATGACTTGGAAGTGTGTTTCCTTGGGTTTGTCTTCCACTAGATGGCCAAATGGTGAGCAACCATTTGCAGATTAGGTGGTTCCTCCAGGAGGATGTTGAGGAGTGATGCCTGCTTCAGCTGAACCTGTATTAGGTTGTCCCCCCCACTCCTTTATGAGTTCAATGCAGTTTAAATAGATTTTAGGGTAAGTAAAGTGGCTCTTCTTCAATCTAATTCTCTGTATCTGATCTCATTATTCCATAGCTGGTCAGAAATGCACTCTGGCAATCTGTATGATTTTTTGAAGACACACACAAATGTGCATATATGAAAAACAAAGCATGCAAATGATTTTCATGCCATAGCTCCCTTCCTGTTAAAAGAATGCAACCAGGCATAGCTTGTGCATAAACAGGAGAGAGACAGGAGAAGACTGCAAATGTAGTCTTTACAGATGTAAGCATCTTTAATTTAATGTAGATTAATGGACAGAGGAATTAGTCTTGGTTCCCAAACAATTCAGAGCTATTAAGATTGGGGAAAATGAACAAAGTACAGGATTACTGTGTTCCTACTAGTTTCCACAAAAGGTGTTTTTTCAGCAATCACCTAGAGTAGTTGTGCATTAGAGACCCAATTCTCTCTGAAATTTCATTTAGTTTTGCATGTTTCAGAATATTAAACATATCCACATTTTCCAAAGCATACAGCTCTCAATCAAATTCACTGGCAACATCTGGAATATTCAAGCTGCTGTGGCAGAATTGGATAGCAACCTGGCATAATCACATTGTGCCATCTGCTTTAGAGATGGAACATAGCTGAAGTCTCCACCCAGAGCACATACACAGAAGTAAGTTGACCATAATCCTGCATGTGTCTTCTTTTTATCATCATGGAGTCTTCCCTTCACAATGACTAAAGGCCCTACTGGACTTACTGCAAGGTTGTTTCAGCACCTCACAGCCATCCCATACCTAGTGAAATGTGTATGTGTGTGTGAAAATTCGAGAAGCATCTGGCTATGTCTCCAGGGCCAGAAATGAAATGATTACACCCATCCACTGAGGTCTGCTGGGGTGCTCCAGGGGCTGATGTAACCATTACATTTCTGGGTACAGGGGCATAGCCAGCCGCTTCTCCAACTGCACTGTCATATTCCCACCCTCACAGTTGCAATGAAAGGCTGCAACAGCCCAATGGTAAATCCAAAGAATTATGAACGATTGGCTATAGCCATTGCACATACAGAACTATTACACTATGGTGAGCCATACAGGATTCCAGCTAATGGCTCCCACATCTTCTTTTCTTACTCCTGATGTTCTGACAAGACATAGGAGAGATATTGTATGTATCACAGGCAAGCATGAGAAATTGATACCTAGTTCACACAATGAGTGATGAAAGTTCTTTGGGATGTGTGCCATGTTGTGGAGTTACATGACCATGGCAGATGTCTCTGTATGGTACAACCCTGTTTGATGTTTATGAAGTGTGGCACTCTGCAAGCATGCTTCCAGGGATTCTCCTTTGCCACCCCACCCCAATGTGAGCAACACAACTTCTCAGCACCTGCACATATCCCCCTGGCTATTTAGTGTCAGGGTGGTGGTGGTGGTAATTTCTGAGCAGCTGTGTGGAAAGAGCAATTATTACCCTCACAGATCAGTGAATATGCTGCTTATTTAGAGGATGATGATGATGATGATGATTTTTTTTTTCTGGCTACAAAACTTCAGCAGATGCTTCCTGGATATCCCTGCCCTTCTCCAAGCACTAAATCTCTGAGGGTCTCTGCCAGCATTGTGAAGCTGCCTTGCATAAATGAACTCATGTATGTGTGATAGGGATGGAAAGACTATTTGAACGGCCAACAGAAAAAAGTGAGAAAGGTGCGTTTTGAGAATCTAAAAACACTGACAAGGAGAATCCTCCTCAAGTCCCTTTCTCATTTCCCCCAAGTCTTTGTATATAATATTACTACTGCTGTTGTTATGATGTTTCCTGTCTTTATCCCAATAATGAGACTTGAGACTCAAGGCAACAAACAGCCTATTTTAAAGCAATATAGATTAAAACTATACAAAACCTTCTTTTAAAGTATAAATATGAGATTTTTAAAAACCAATTATACAATTGATAACATTAAAATATTAAAATTAATAAAACCTTAAAACAGCACCACACAGCATTGAATGCCTGACAGCATAAAAAAGGAGTTTTAACTTGCTGATGGAAGGAAAGCAAGGAAAATGAAAGATGATAAGACAGAGAGAAGGGCTTCTCCAGATTATCTTAGTGGACCCATATAAAGAGAGGTGGTCCTTCAAATAGCCTGGACGCAAGTCATGTAGGGGTTTATATGTCAGCACCAGCCTTTTGAGTTGTGGCCACTGTACACAAATTCCAGCTGCCACCTGTTCTGTGAATCGGTCACACATCTCCTCAGCAGCCCAACAGGATCCTTCTGCCCCTGGAGCAGCAGCAACGAGCCCCCCTGCCTCAACCCACTCTAATCCACTTCCTCCCACCCCCTAAGGTGGAGGTGGCAGTGGTGGTGCTGAAGGAGGATTGTGGCTGAGTGAGTGGGGCTGCAAGTTAAGGCCCCCATCCCCCTGCAAAGGAAGTGGAGCAGCTGTGGAACCAGAACAGGGACACCAGGAAAGCATGTGGCAACTCAACATTGACTCAGATCACAGCTGGGCTTGAGCCAGTTGGCTGGATCCAGATATGGATGATGTGCATGCTGCAGGGTCACCTGGCCAAAATCTATGCCATGCACTGGAGAACAGACTCTAGGCTGCTGGTTAGTGCCTCTCAAGACAGGAAGTTAATCATTTTGAGTTGTGCTCAGAAATAGACTGGCAGCCAGTGCAGCTGTTGCAATATAGGAGTTGTCTGCTTTCTGTAGTCAATCCTAGTTAATAATCTAGCTGCAGGTCTCTGGGCAAACTGAAGTTTCTGAGCACATTTCAAAGACAGTCCCAGTAATCCAAATGAGATAGAATCAAGACATGTGTTACTGTGGCCAGATCCAAATAGATTTGAGGACTATTTCCCAACACCCCATACATCTATTTTCTGTCCCCCTAAGCCAGGGGGTGGGAAAGGCAGCCCAGTGAGGATGTCATCATTGTGGGCTGTATTGTTTAACATATTTATAAATGATTTAGATGATGGAGTAGGAGTAGCTAACACCCCAGATGACAGGAGTAGAATGCAGATTGGAGGACTGGGCCAAAACTAACAAAATGAATTTCTGCAGAAAGAAACATAAGGAACTACATCTAGGTAGCAAAAAATGAAAAGCACAGATATAGGATGGCTGACACCTGGCTTGAAAGCAGTATATGTTGAAAAGATCTAGAAGTCTTAGTAAACCACAAGCTAAACCTGAGTCAACTAGTTGACAGCAGCCAAAAAAGCCAATGTAATTCTGGCTTGCATCAATAGGAGTGTAGTGTTCAGGTCAAGGGAAGCAGTAGTCCCACTCTATTCTGCTTTGGTCAGACTTCATCTGGAATACTGTGCATAGTTCTTGTTCAAAAATAGACAATCTGGAATTTGTTCAGAGAAGGGCAATCAGGATGATCAAAAGTCTGGAATCCAAGCCTTATGACAGATATTTTAGGGAGCTGGGTATGTTTAGCGTGTACATAAGAAGATTGAGAACTGGCATGATAGCTGTTATTAAATATCTGAAGGGATTTCATCTAGAAGATGGAACCAGCTTGTTTTCTGTTGCTCCAGAGACTAGAACATGAACAAGTAGATTCAGATTACAAAAACAGAGATTTCACCTAAACATTATGAAGAACTTTTCTAGTGCTGTTACTGCGATTATGATATGTCTGATGAGAGCACTAGATATCCTTTTATATCAAATAATTTGGCCTTTGCTTGACCTTTCTCTGCCACCCTACTCCACGTGTTTGCAGAGGTCCACCAGACAAGCACATATTAGGCGCGTCTGTTAATGGTTGTAAATTCCAAACCTCATTTAGGCAGGCAACTTAAACCTCTCCGATGCTTCAGGGAAAAACCCTCTTGCAAACTGGCCTTGCTCAGTGTGAATCTACACAAAGATGCAGAGCCAAGTGCTGAGCCATTCCTTTATGTTGGGCCATTAGCATACTGGCCGTACTATTGTCATCGAGCACTAAGCTCATCATGCAAAATCTGACCTTTTCCAACTCCTTTGTCCAACTCCAAATTCCCTTTTGTTCTTACCGAGCATGGCATGCCCTGTAGGTAAAATCCACCCTATAAAAGGTCCCCACTTTCGGGACCACCTCGGATCACCCTGGACTTCCATCCAGCCTTGCTGCTGTTTGTCCAGTGAAGTTGTCCCCTCAGCAAACTGGGCTGAGCTTTCTTCCCTGCAACCTCCACTTCTCTCCAGGACTATGAGACCAGGTGTCGTATTACCCATTCCCCTGAAAACTCTCCCTTTCTATTTCTTAGTTAGCTGTGTGCATGTGTTGTCTTATTCATTGTTTGTCCTTTAATAAAGCTATCATTTTTGTTATCTTTAAACTTGTCTGGCTGGGGGGAGGAGCTACCTGCGATGGCAAAAGGAGGCTAATTATTCTTCTCTTCGATCGGACAACTATAAATAACCCCAGATGCCCTTTCCAAAACAAAGATAGACTGTGAGTAATTAACTAAATAATGTGGGAAAGAATGTAAGATAAAATAGGGGATTAGTTTTGATTCTTCTCCAACTAGAACAAAAATAAAGGACTCTGTTTAAACTGCAAATGATTGCTGAAACGGACTGAAAGCAAAACAGTTTTTTTTCCTCCAGTTTTTGGAGATATATGTCGTCTAAACAAAAAAAGAAGGCTTATAAACAACCTACGTGGAGACGACTTACGGCAACAGATAAAACATATAATCGTCTAGTTAGAGACTTTGAAGATATAAATTTAAACTCTAACGGAGACGAAAAAGTCATTAAAATGGCGGCGAAGAAAGCCGCGAACGGAGCTAATGAAGAGATAAAAACTTTTATACACAAGCTTATTACAGAGTCTAATCAAGCTCTTGTTACTACAATAACATCTAATATAAGGGCAGAAATGGGGCAATTGCAGGAAAAAATCTCACAGGAGTTAAAAGCATTGGACCTTAAAGTGGATGATATAAAAAAAACCCAAGGGATTCAGCAGACCAAACTAGCAGAACATGATGGCAAGATTTCTTTGTTAGAGAGACAAATTATCCAGCTCCAAGACCAGAATAGAAGGAACAACGTGAGGATTCGTGGATTCGCAAAAGCAGCCACAACAAAGTCAAAAATCCTTGAAAGAGGAAGTTTTAAAATGGCTAAAAAGCATTGTTCCTGAGATTTTATGGAGGAAAATGACATAGAGAGAATTCATCGTGTGTCAGCTGCGAAGAGAGGAATAACTCCCAGAGATATTATTATGAGAATTGCGAATTTCAACAAGAAAGATGATTTGATGAGAGCTATTAGAAAGAATCCAGGAATATTGAAGTATCGAGATAATACAGTGGAAATATATAATGATTTATGTCGCGAAACAATAAATTGGAGAAGGGAAATGAAACCTTGCATTATAGTTCTACAGAGAGCTGGAATAAGATACAGCTGGGGATATCCCATTTTTTTGAAATTCCAATGGGCTGGCAAATATTACAGAATAAATTCTCTTGAACAAGGATTGCAACTCCTGAGAGAACTGAAAATGATCCAGCAAGAGGAAAAGGAAGAGGAAGCGGTTGAGGAGTGGAAGAAGGAGCAGTGGGAGGAGCAACTGAAGAAGGAGCAGTGGGAGAAGCAACAGGAGGAGGAGAGAGAAAGACTTCGGGAGATAAACGAAAGGACAGAGGCTGAGGAGGACTGGAAGAAACAATATGAAATAACAGAAGAAGAAGAAAGAGAACTTCATAGAGTAGGAGAAGGGTAGATGATTAGTGATTAGAATATATTCTTGTAGATTGTAAATGTATAGAGTTTGATCTATATATATATAAAGTAAAAGGGTAGAGAGAGGGAAGGGAGGGGGAAGAGAGGGAAAAAATATGGGAAAGAAAATAAATCGGGAGAGGATATTGGTCTCTATGCCGGGAGTAGGTATCCCTTTCACCCCCAAGACCATGGGAGGTCGTTGCCAAGGCAGAAGCGCTTTGGAGGGAAAGGGGGGGACGAATGTTTGTGTGGGTAGGGGAGGGGAGAGAGGGAAGGGGGAGGGGAGTGGGAGGGGGGAAGGGAGGGGGAGGGGGAGCACCATCACACTAAAGAGCCAATGGGGAGTGGGATTAGGAAACGGGAAATATGAAAAATGGAGAATAGACTGAGAATATTTGAATGTGAAAGGCTTAGGGACAATAATAAAGAGAAAAAGGATAGAATCGATATTAAAAAAAGATAAGGCTGATATAATTTTTTTACAAGAAACGCATGGAAAAAGAGATAAAAAAAATGAGCTTAGATTGAATTGGGTAGCCACTTATGAGGAAGCATTTGGTACATCCAAATCAAGAGGAGTTGCAATAATAATTTCCAAAAGATGTAATTTCATTGTAACAAGTGTGGAGTTAGATGAAAAAGGTAGATATGTAATTATACAAGGTGAAATAGATGGAGAAACATATGTTATAGTGAATATCTATGCACCTAATGAGAAGCAAAAAGAGTTTCATGATGAAATATTTAATAAGATTAAAAATATGAAAGGAGATTACACAATAATGGCAGGTGATTTTAATATGGTGATGGATAGATGGAAAGATAAATCGGATCCATTAATTAGAGACAGATATAATAATATAACAATTTTGAATAAATTAGTGAGTAGAAATGAATTGATAGATGTTTGGAGGTTAATAAAGGGTGAGGAAAAGAAATATACGTATTATTCATCAGTTCATAAAAATTATTCAAGAATAGATTATATCTTTGTCTCAAAGAATATGATACCTAGATTAATAAATACAGAAATAGAAACAATAAAAGTGACAGACCATGCTTTGATGAATTTGGATATAACCATGAAAAGGAATTATAGAGAAGCAAAAAGGTGGAGATTGGATATTAAGTTACTTAATTATAAGGAGATAGTAAATAAAATAGAGAAGGAATGGCAAGAAATTTGGGATATAAAAAATAAGGAAGTAACACAAGATGTATTATGGGATACAATGAAGGCAGTGGTAAGAGGATTATGTATTAAAGAATCAAGCAAATTAAAGAGACAATTAGGAGAAAAAAAATTGAAATTAGAAAAAGAAATAAAAGAACTAGAGAATGATTATATAATAGATAGAACTAAACAGAAATTAATAATATTACAAGCCAAAAGAGATGAATTAGAAAAGATAGAAATGGATGAAGTTCAGAAAAACTTAATATATTTGAAAAGGGAATACTTTGAATATAGCAAAAAAAATTCTAAAATGCTGGCTAAATCAGTACAATCAAAAAAAATTAGAAATATGATTGGCGTAGTAAAAGATAAATTTGGTAAAGAAAAAAGGCTGATGAAAGAGAAATTAAAAATATTTGAGGAATTTTCTGAGAATTGTATTTAGCAGAAGATAAATCTGTAGGGAATATAGAGGAGTATATTGATAAAAATTGGAAAGAAAGGCTAACAGAACAAGATAAAGGGTTGATGGAAGAAATGGTATCTGAAGAGGAAATAGAAGAAGTAATAAATAACTTAAAAGGAGGAAAATCACCAGGATTGGATGGATTAGGTCCAGAATACTATAAAACATTTAAAAAAGGTTTAATCCCTAAACTAAAAGGGTTATATAATAGTATATTAAGGGGTGGAAAAATTCCATTATCATGGAAGCAGTCATTAATAATATTAATTTTAAAACCAAATAAGGATCCTATGGATCCAGGTTATTATAGACCAATATCTTTAATAAACCAAGATGCAAAAATTTTGACAGCAATAATGGCGAAGAGGTTAAATAAATTTATGTATAAATATATACATAAAGATCAATGTGGTTTTATTCAAGGAAGACAGATGGCAAATTTAATAGGGAAAACGATAAATAAAATAAATATAATGGATAGAGAAAACAAAAAGCTGGAATTTTAGCGTTAGATATATTTAAAGCCTTTGATTGTGTGGAATGGCCGGCGTTAAAAACAATTTTAAATAAAATAGGATTAGGAGAAAGATTTAAAGGGTTAATAAATCAATTATATTCATATAATACATCTGTAGTGATGGTAAATGATGGATTTACAGATCAGATTCAAATAACAAGAGGAACGAGACAAGGATGTCCATTATCTCCAGTTTTATTTGCAATAGTTATAGAAATATTAGTGAATGTGATAAGAAATGATGAGAATTTGGAAGGAATTGGAGCTAAGGAGAAAAATAAAATAAGCTTATTTGCAGATGATACATTGTTGACAATTAAAGATCCAGTTGAAAAGATAGATAGAATAGATAAACATTTAAAAGAGTTTGGGGAGAAGACAGGATTGAAAATAAATTGGGCCAAATCAGAAATAATGTTATTTAATTATACTAAAGAAGAAGTACAAAAATTTATAAGTAGTAAAAGAGATTATTAAAGTAAAAGAATCAATTAAATATTTAGGAATAGATATTACAAAAAATTTACAAGGACTACAAGAAAAAAATTTCAAGAAATTAAGATTAGAAATTAAACGGAAATTAGAGGATTATAAAAATATAAAGTTATCGTGGTTTGGTAGAATAGCAGTGGTAAAAATGAAAATTTTACCTAAAATTAATTTTTTGTTTAGAATGTTACCAATAAAAGTATCAGAGGAAGAGTTAAAGGAGTGGCAAAAGATATTAAATAATTTTTGTAATGGAAATAAGAAATCGAGGATTAACAAGAAATATTGGTATAAAAGTCAAAAAGAAGGTGGCCTGGGACTTCCAAATTTAAAATGGTATTATTATGCAAATCAATTGAGATATATCATAGATGGAGTTTCAGGAAACGGCGATTTAGATTGGTTAGAGACAGAAGATAAGAATATTGAGATGAAATTAGAGAATATATTTTTTAGGAATTTTTCAAAGAAAGAAATGGAAAAAATAGAAAATCCTTTTATAAAAAATATAATAGAAATATGGAAGAAAAATAAAAGAAAATTGATACCGAATATATCAATATTAACTCCGATAGTAATGATGGAAAAATTTCCAATAAATTTAAGAGAAATAATAGAGAAAGAAATAAAAAAACAAAAAATATATAGATTAAAAGATTGGATGAAAATAATGATAAATAAAGAAAGAATGAAAGAGAGATTCCCGGAAACTAAGATATCTTGGTTAAATTATATACAACTAGAGCAATGGACAAAGAGTATGAAAAGATATGTTAAGGATTTTAAAGAATATACTAAATTTGAACAAATTATTATTCAAAGAGAAAATATGTAAGAAAATGAAATACTAAAAGGTACAACAAGTGAAATATATAAAATATTAGCAAAAGAACAAGAAGAGGATTATCTTAGAAAAATATGGGAGGAAGAGACAGTACAAACTATAGATATACAAGAATGGAGAAAAATTTGGGAACAACGCCATTTAAAAAAATTATCAATAAGAATAAAAGAGAATTATTATAAAATAGTTTGGAAATGGTACTTGACTCCAGTGAAATTAAATCAAATAGATGAGAAATATTCAAGATTGTGTTGGAGAGGATGTCAAGAAATTGGTACATATATGCATATGTGGTGGAATTGCAACAAGATAAAGGAATTTTGGCAAAAGGTTTTTAAAGAGATAAAAGAGATTATAGGATTAGAAATACCAGTATGTCCAAATATAGTGTTGTTGTCCATATATAATAAGGTAGAGTGTACTCAGGCAAAGAAAGAATTAATAACAAATTTGTTAACTGCAGCGAGATTAATAATAGCAAAAAAATGGAAGACAAATGAAAAATTTCAAATAGAAGAATGGTATAAAGAAGTGTGGAAAATTGCAATTAATGATAAACTAACATGTAGAATTAGGTTTATGAAAGGTTTGGTAAAAACAAATGATTTTGAAGAAATTTGGAAAATATTTTTAGAAAAAGTTCTGAAAAGAGATGGTAATGCTACCCTGTTAAAAGAAGAATGGCAATTTTGGAAAGTGGATTAAATAAAAAGTTGGCTCTGGGGGGTGGGTTTTTTTTTTATTATTACTTTTATCTTTTATTTTGTATTTTTATATTGTTTATTATCTGTGTGTGTTAAACTTGTGATTTATAGATGTAATTTGATATGTGATGTTCAATGTTTAAAAGGGGGGAAAAAAAGTTAAAAGGTAATTGGTTTTAGAGAGAGGTTATTATTAGAGATATTAAGTAATAAGTTTATAATTAATAATAGTAAGAGATTAAATGGGAGTGAAAAATATTGAATTAAGAGTGAAAGTATAATAATAAAAATGAATATAATGAAAATAAGAATTGAAGATACGTAACAAAAATGTATAAGTTGTATGAATGGAACAAGCTGAACAAGTTTATGATTTTAGGGGAAGGGAAAAACAATAATATAAGTTTGCATTGTTTAAAAGAAGGAAAAAAAATTTTTGTTTTGTTTTGTTTGTTTGTTTGTTTTTTAATTCACTATTATGTATAACACATGGTGTTTTATTTTTCGTTTGTTTTTGTGTTATAGTTTAATAAAATTAAAAAAAAAAAACTTGTCTGGCTACGCTCTCTGACCTTAAGCTGTAGACATACGGTAAAAGATCCTAGCTAGAGTTACCCTGCCTCTCGTTAGCTTAAGAGAGTGCTCGAGCTTAATTTCCCCATCTTGTGCTCTTATTTGGTTATTTGGGAGCCCCTCCCGGGACCCTCAACATACAGGGTAACATAAGAACTGTTCAACAGTGGAACAGGCTGCTTCACAAGGTGATTGACTCTCAGTCTTTGGAGGTCTTCAAACAGAGGTTGGATGGGCATCTTTTAGAAGTGCTGTAATTGTACTTTCCTGCATGACTGGGGTTTGGACCAGATGGCCCTTTTAGTGTCTTCCAAGTTTCTATGATTGTATGTTCTGATAGCTGGTGCATGATGACAACATCTGCATCATTGTCAACTAGTTAACAGAACACTTATGCTGAGGCTATAGCCTGCTGATTCTTAGCTCAGTCCTTCCCTCAATGTCACTCAGTCAAAGGGTGAGGTTCTTGGAAGGCTATATTCTGCTGATCTTTGCCTACCTCCCCCCATTCTCCTGAGGATTCTATAAGGCTAAAGAATGCAGAAACCTCACATGGTGAGGTTCTTGGAAGGCCATATTCTGCTGATCTTTGCCTACCTCCCCTCATTCTCCTGAGGATTCTATAAGGCTAAAGAATGCAGAAACCTCACATGTCTTCATCCATCCTTCTGATGCTGTATGAGGCAAGCAGGAAAGAGATCTAGGGAAGAGTCCCAGCTAAGGAACCTTGTGCTGGAGATTTTCTTCTGCCTCCCCCTACCCCAAACCTTTCTGAAGACTGCACAATCACACACAGGACACATTCCAGGTGGATTTTTTGACACAGAACTGTGTCAGAACTTGAATAACTGTAATTACTTTGCACATGACATCCACATATGCTTTGCTCATACTAAATAACATTAACAGAAAACTGGGAATGCTTCATTTCTGATAGTCATTAACACCTTGACAGAGAGGCAAGGATGAAATATAAAATGTCTGATTACCAAGTTGATTAAAAGGTCAAAATAGCCTTTGAAACTGAGATTGAGTAATAGCATGAAATAATTAATGTCTGAATGGGGTCTCTCTTTTTATTATATTTCCCATCTCATTACCTTGATGTTTTTTTAAAGCTCCAGTTGTGTAATTATGTCTTTGCTACAAATTTTAATCAATCTGTTATCATTTTTTTTTAAAATGGCATCAGCCCTATTAATTATCCTAACCCTTGGTTAATTGTTTGCAAGTCTGTAACATTATCATTGGATTACTCAACATGCAAACTAGTCTCTTTGCTTGTCTTATTCCTATGCCAAAACCTTATAGACTTGGGTTTTGATACACAAGGCAGACTTGGAAATAACTGCTTATCAACATTCTCATATGAATCATGTATCCCTAGCAATTAATTCCGCCAGGTGCAGAATGTACATTGATCAAGTGCGTCAAGGCCATTTCTTGATGGAAACAAAAATGTCAGTTTTTGTAAGCACAATAAATGGCTACATATTGCTTGATGGATTATGAGCAGGGCTGTGTAACCGAGCTTGGCAGCCACTGCTCCATCTGAACTCATGGATTTTTCTCTAAGTCTAGCTCTAATAAACGTGACAATTTAATGAATGGAAAAAGCTGGAATTCAAAACAGGAATATTGGTATATCTATGCTATTTTCTACCCATTTGTTGGGTGTTTGTATAATTCTTACTGCAAGATGTTCTGCATTTACTCTGTTGGTCTCATATCTTAACTGACACAGAATTTAGGGCTCTGGGGGAAAAAAAACAGATTCTGAAAGTATTCCCAGCTGTTCCATTATGTGACAGTTCTGTACCCAATTATAGGGCTACATCATGTCAAGCCAGAGCAGTTTTAGCAAATAGTGATGAGTTATAGTTCTATGTCAGCCTCAGTGACTTTCTCTGTACGGTGCCTCTGAACAGTTTGTTTTTGTTCTCGTCCCTCTAGGCATTCTCAGTAAATTGGCAGCATTGCTGTATTAATCAGATACTTGGGCCATCCGTTCCTAAAGGAGTACCATCAGTTAGAACTTTTGTTTCCCCAAGGCCAAAAATATCTTTGAATTGACAGTGGCAGTGCTGCTGTAGCAGACAGTGGAGATTTGAGTTTGTGCAGTATTAATCTAAATAGTCCCCTCTAGGGCTGCTAGGTTAATAACATCACAGGCGCTGAGATTTCAGGGGCAAAATGTAAGAACCAAAATATTAGGACAGCCCCTGGTGAGGTTACAAAGAGTGGCCCCTGATGAAGTCACAGAAGACAGGCCCGGCTGATGTCATTAAGCATCAACCATTAATTTGGAACACTGTTAATTTGGAACACTATATATTTGGAACTGAGATGCCATCTCTTTCAAGTACATTGGACATAAGGGAGAAAATCTGGATCCTAAGACCAACAGTATGTGGTTTCAACCCAGAGGCTTCTCCCCGCCCCCCACGACATTCTGCTAACATAAAAAACCTTGAGCCTTGAACATGTGTTTCTTTTCTGTCCAGCAAATGGAAAGAGATTCTCAACTTCAGAAATTTCTGTCTATTAGATTTCATATCACCCCTGAAAAAGGTCATAGAAATATATATAAGCTAAAAGACACTGGTCTTTTTCTAAAATAAAGCAGACATCTGTCAAGCACTTTGAAATATGTCTCCCCTTTTTTCCCCTGTGTGTTCTATTGAGTGATGTCCAGTTTTTGTCTCTTCTCTAATCAAATAACACCTTCATCCACTTAAGGATGTCAACAATAGTGTCTTCTGACCTGTCACCTTGGATAGCTCATGGTTTTTTCAGCAACTGAGGAAGGCAGAAGTTGAAACTTTTTGCTAATTTATTTCTGTTTCTCAGTCACTTTAATATATAAATTCACAATATATATATAGTTAATTACTACACATATTAAATGACTCTCTAGACCTTCCTGGGGTAAAGAAGAAACATGTCAGAACTGCTGTTTGTTTGTTTGAAAACAACCTATGCACATGTATGCATACACATTTCATAGCAGGACACACACTTAGAGATTCTTCCCCCTTGCCCTGAAGACCAGAGAAGTGGCTTAGGTCCTGAGATTCAGGGCTAGTTCCTGAGATCACAGCAGAGCCCTCAAGATACTGTCAGTTTGCAACTCTCTCTAGCCCTAGTGAACATTGCCCAGGAAGGACAAAGAGTAGTCTGTGAGCTGCATGCAGACACAAGGGCATTTTTACAGCTCCCCAGGATTTCATGCCATCTCCACCCCATAAAAAAAAAATGTGCGTGTGTGTCTCCTCAAAATGACCAGTAGTGTCTCCAACAATTTGTGAGTGCTACTGACTACATTTTCAAGTGTCCTTCCCACTTTAGAGAACCTTCCTTTGGTCTACATAATCTCTCTTCAAACAAGGAAGTGATCAGACTTCCTGCTCCAGCCATTTCATGATTTGCCTTCTGGAACTGTGCTAGCCACCCATTCCCATTGCAGAATTATAGTGTTATTATTCCACTAACTGCTATGGTTCCATCCTATGGAATCCTGGGATTTGTAGTTTGGTGAAGATCTGGTGCTCTTTAGCTAAGAATTCTAAATGTCCTCTTAAACTGTCAGTTCCCAGATTCCATAGGACAAAAATACAGCAGTAAAAGTGGAATAATAGTGCTAGAATTCTGTAGTGGGAATGAGCCCTTAGTCTCTGCTATGAAGGCACTACACCCATTTCCCATGCACCTACAACCATAGATTTCTGTTTTCAGAGTTTCAGTGCTTGTTGTGTTGGTTGCTATGAAGTTTTCTTCCTAATGTTTTCATGTAATTTCCATTACTTCTTCATAAATAGAGAATCAATTGAGAAGTATTCAGTTATTGTTAATTTAATTTATAATTAATAAAAGTAAATTTATTTCTTATTGAATTAATGATTAAACACAACAAAGGTGCAGCCTATGAATACCTGACAACCTCAAAAGTTGCTCCTAACATAGCTACAGTTGCCCATGGCATAGCCAATGGTGGAGCATGATAGGTGTTGCAGTCAAGATACATCAGGAGGGCCATACATTCTTCATCTCTGAATTAGAAGGGCTAGCAATTGGTTCCTTAGACCTGGAAGAAGAACAGCAAAAGAGGCTCACGGTAGGACTGATTACACTTCATAGTACTGATGTAATTTTAAGAAATCAAACGTTTTTGTTTGTTTGTTTTGAGTTTAGCAAAAACAAAAACAAAAAGCCAAAAACGGGAAAAGATGTGAAGAAACTATCAGGTGTAGAAGAGTGGTATTTAGTTTAGGCCTAGATGTTAACAGATCTCTTCCTTTCTCTGAGTGAAAACAAAGATATGCAAAAGGAATAGAATTAAGATATCATATCATGCTATGGATAAAAGCAAAATTATTAAAAATTACATTATACTAAAAATTACATTGGCCAAGATCCAACAATGAGTGGTGAAGCATAAAGTACAGTCTCTGTGTTGTGTTAGGATGCTGGATGTCCACATTTTCTAGCTGCTTAACACAGTTTGATGACTCCAGGGCACCCCAC
Organism: Ctenosaura bakeri; assembly: GCA_948474755.1. Taxonomy (NCBI): domain Eukaryota; kingdom Metazoa; phylum Chordata; class Lepidosauria; order Squamata; family Iguanidae; genus Ctenosaura; species Ctenosaura bakeri. The sequence continues at coordinate 725,976 of CAOLHI010000484.1, forward strand.
CTTTCCACAGCCAAATAGTTTCTGAGCAGGTGGAGAGGCACCTGGGCCCCCCATCCAGCTATACTTGGGCAGCCAGGAAAAAAAAAGATGTTCTGCCATTACAGACCTCTAGTGTTAAGCTATATGTGTTATACTGGGGGTGAGGAAGAGTGGCAGCTGTTCCCTTTTCCTGGTGACTAACTGCAGCAAGATGGTGCCTGGGCACTTTGCTGCTCCCACAGCCATTAATTGCTTATGGGAGTGCCTCCTAGTGTACAATGAGACACCTCTCTATGCAATATCCATTGAAGTACCTATGCCACATAAAAGATGATTATGCCATTCCGTGTCACCAATAGGATTTTGGCTAATGCCAAACAAAGGTTCACGAACAAAACATGTATGACTAAAACAATTCTATGCTTAAAAAATGGGTAAGAAACCTTTAGGAAACAAACTTTGGGCATTTTTACACTGTCATAGTGCTGTTATTCCATTTGCAGCATCCTGTGGAATTCTTGGGTTTGTAGTTTACTGAGGCCAAAGAGCTCTCTGACGAAACATTCTAAATGACCCTCCCTAAACTGCAAACCCCGGGATTCCATAGGCTGTTGAAAGTGGAATAATAGCACTTTAACAGTGTAGTGTGGAAATGGCCTTTGAGATTTAAATAGCCAAATTGTTCATACTATAATAATAAAAGCAATACATAAAGAAATATCGTACTTTCAGCAGCAACATGCATAGTATATTTCAAAGACTCTACCAGGAAGGCAAAGTCTCCAAAAGGACCTTAAGTACCAACTGGAGAGGCCATAATCAGGTGCTCACAATCACAGTGGTAACAAGAAAAGAAACCCATGGACTGGGTCTTTCTTTGGATGAAAAAGAAACAATTTCTGATTCATGTATGATATTATCTCATTAGATATGCATAACCATCTGGTTGCAGACATAATTATTTCAGTAGGTGTATCCCTTTTTGACAGCATACAGTTAAATTTTTCCTGTTTCTCCTTTCCCTTCTTGGAACACAATAGATCGGGGGTGGGGGGGCAGGGCTGTGTTCGGCTAATCAAAATTCTACCCAGTTATCTTTGGGAATCCTACTGAGCCTGGTTTTTTTGGTACTTACAGACTTCAGAAGTGATTATTACAATAGGATCTTTTCACTAGGGATACAGGTCTAAACGCCATAGAATCAATGTAATTTAAATACACTTCAACCCAAGCCCCCCAACACTCATTTGCCAAAAATGAGATGACTCACTCAAGCCACAATTTTACTTGAAGCATCATTGTTACAGAGGTAACAAATTGTTAAAACAGGTTACTTGCATTAAAAGCTGAATTCAAAAGATAATTAACCCACCAGCTCTGTCCTTGGCTTTTAATGCCTGTGATTCACTCTTAGTTTTTTTCTTTAAATGAAAGAATTAACCCCTTACAAAATAGCAGCAATCTAACTGCAGTGATCCTTAGCATATTAAAAGCTGGACAAATATTTTAGAACATCCACTTTTGGTCTCATCTTCCTTCCTTTTTCTTCCTTTTTGTCCAGAGATGGGAAGTAACAAGTCAAAGTTACACAGTTATCTGTAACAACTTACTTTTGTCAGTAACATAGGCATAAAAGAGAAATATTTCAATATCTATTTTGGTCTATATGTGTTCTATAATTTTTTAAAACAAAAAATGCAATTAAAGGGCATTTTTAGAACTTTTAAAGGACATTCTGATGTGTTCCCCACCCCACCCCAAATTTCACGGCATTCTCTCAAACAATCTATAATTTGAAAGGTGAGTGAACATCATACATGTTGCTGGGGGGGGGGGCAGGCTGGTAATGGAGAAATGAGATGCTGGAGATCAATGGCAAAATCTAATTGCACTGGTAGTTAGGTACCATATTTACCCTCCTCCCAAAACTAGGCACTTCCAAGATGCATCATGTTACAAATTGCAACTTTCTTAGCCAGGAGTTTGCAGGATTCATATGCATCTGGAAAGTCCTAGACTAGCGAATGTAACGTAATCACACTAATGTGTACTTTTGGGGGGACTTGTGGTCAAGGGTAACAACCCTATCCAATGTTTTTTTCCATCAAATCTCAGTTTTCTATCATCACCATCTATGATTAACTCTTAGCAATGATTAACATAAGAGCAATTTGTTACCCTGTTTACTGGGGGTCCAGGGAGGGACACCTAAATAACCTTACAATTACACAAGATGGGGAAATTAGTAAAGAGCACTGGTTGGCACTACGAGAGGCAGGGTAATGCAGAGGGATCTTGTAACCCAATGTTTATGGGGTCAGGCCAAGTCAAGAGCAAACCGTGTTGGAAATAATGATCTTTATTAAATAAAGGCACACAATGTAACCAACACAGATAACTAAGGAAAATAAAGGTGTGAATATGATAGCAGGATTTTCAGAGGGATAGCTGATTCGGGTGATACGAAACCTGTTCCTGAAGCCTGGAAAGAAGATAGAGAGTGAAGCTGGGGTGCGATGTATCTCAGCACATGAGGCTGAGGGGAAGCTCGCCAAGCAAAGTGGCAGCAAGGTGGTCTGGAACTCGGGACCGATCCGAGGAAGGTCTTGGAATCAGGAGTTTTTATAGGGAGAAATGTAACTGCAGGCTATGCCGTACTTGGGGAAAACAATGAGGTTCGGGCGCGGGACAAAGCTTTGGAAAGGTCAAAATTTAGCATGATTGAGTTAAATCCGAATTGACAAAGAGGTAGACAGTATGCAAATACTCAGTGCTCGGCAGCTGAGTATTCAGCTTGCCAAGTTACCTGCTCGGGGCAGGGAGTCCTTTTGTAAACAGCGTGCATATATAATGAGGGTGTTTGCAGAGAGGTCTCCTAAAGTGGTGATCTGGCTATTTCTGGCCTGCCTGGGTAGAGAATGGAATGTCCAGCAATTAGTGGCCGAGCCTAGTTCTGTGCTTGTCCGGGGGCCTCACAAACACATGGAGAGGGGTGGTGGAAGAGAGGGGTATCTCCAAGGTGGCCTAAATTGCAGTAACAAATTTAAAGCATTTTTGTTACTCATTGTCAATACAAATGGATTAGCTGTTCCAATTCAGCAGTGGTTAATTCCATTCTGCTAGAAATAGTACATTTCTGCACTAGCCTGTTGTAGTGCGATGATTCCACTTTCAACATCCTCTGGAATCCTGGGGTTTGCAGTTTTGGGAGGGGCCGGTTGGCCCCCTCCCGAAACTGCAAACCCCAGGATTCCAGAGGGTGTTGAAAGTGGAATCATCGTACTATAACAGGCTAGTGTGGAAATGGCCATAGACTGGTCAGCTGTGAGACTGTTTCAGAAAAAGAGTTTAGCGTTTCCTATAACCAGTCCCAGTCAGCAGCCTGGTTACAACATTTTGGATCTGCTGAACTTCAAAACAGTTTTCAAAGCAGCCTCGTATAGAGTGTGTTACAATATTCCAGGTGGGAGATAACCAAGGCATGTGCTATTTTGGTAAGATCTGACCGTTCTAGGAATGCATATAGCTTTCACACTTTCTTTAAGAGTGCAAATATCCCTTCAGGGTCAGAGCTGAATCCCAGAGTTTGTCCAAGCTGCAAACTCCAATGCCATTCCCTGATCTAGCTTTTGACTGACCAGGAGTACCCCTCACTTTTCTGGATTAAACTTTAGTTTGTTCACTGTCACCTAGTCCTTTACCAAAAGCAGATACTGGTTTAGTTCAGAAAAACTTCCTTGGAGTAGGATGGAAAGAAGAGATAGAGCTGAGAGTCATCAGCAGATTAGTGACACCAGTCTCCAAAACTCTGCATGGTGGCTCCTGTCCCTGCTCTGGAGTGGGGTTGGGGACTGCCAACTGCTTGGAATCTATTGACCTCTTGTCATGTACCATGAACCAAAAGGAGCTTTTTCACATAAATAAATTGCAGTGCTGAGATTTATTACATCATTTGCATTCAGTACAGTATACTGTACAGAAAAGGGACTAAAACAGTGATATAACAAACAGAAACTGTGAAGCTGGTCTGTGTCTCAGGTACCAGATCTTTGTTCACCCAGGGAGCCCCATCTTCTGATTCCTCCCTCCCTTCCTCCCTCCCTTCCTCCCTCCCATTTCTATTTTTCCATCTCTTCCAATTTGTGCTTTTCCTTTTCACTACACAGTAGGCCCTTGGTACCTGCTAGGGTTTGGTTCCAGGAGCTTCTGTGGACACCAAAATTTGTGGATGATCAAGTCCCAATGGTATAATAAAATGACATCCCTTATATAAAATGACAAAAATCAAAGTTTGTTATTGGATTTTTTTTTTTGGGGGGGATATTTTCAAGCCATGTTTTGTTGAATCTGTGGATATAGAATCTGCAGATATAGAAGGCTGACTGTATTCTCTTTCACAAGTCCAGCATCTCTCTTCCTCTGGGATTCCTCCCCTTCACTTTTGTCCCACCTCCACTCAATTGTTTCATCTCCACTTTGCATCTGCATCTCCTCAGTGTCCCCGGAACACACTAGTTGTCCACTTTGACCCTCTGTCCATAGAGCTGCCACATTTCTCTAGCTGCCTGTCCCTGTTTTAGCCTACCTGACTGTGTACTTTTCCTCCCAGCTACCCTGTCCCATTTGCCTGTACCTCACTAAGCTTCCTTGGTCCTCTGGTGCTTCAGCTCAGCCTACCTTAATCCTACATGTCTTTGCCCTTGGCCATTCCTTCTCCTTTTGCACCTCGGTCTTCCTCAATTTTATGGCATCCCTTTCTTCTGTCCTTTTCTCTTGTTCCTCAGTCACTTTTATCCCTTTGAAATCCTTCACTTGTGCCCAAAGATCTGCCCTCTGCTTTGATTTCTTCCAGCTCCATTTTCCACTTGGCGGTAGCTCAGAGACAAACAATACTTTTTGGTTTCAGTGGCTCTCATAGCCTTTGGCCAATCAATCTGGCAGTTAAATTTTTGATGGACATCCCACTTGTCCCTCTAGTCAGCCACATTCTGGACAACTTCTCCAGTGGATGCATGTATATGTTAAACAGCATGGAGGATGAAATTTTGCCCTGAGGGATGCCACATGCCAATATCCACGGGACTTAACAGGCATCCTTCATCACCACTTTATGGGCAAGTGTCCACAGGAAGGGCCAGAGTAACAGTGGCTCTAGGGATCATAAACAGCTCACTCCTGTTCTATGCAGAGATGCAGCTCATTTCATGAAGGCAAGGCATGGTGGTCTCTCCACTAGGCATTCTTGCATTGTCTACACAGTTTTAAACTGAGGCCATTTCCGCACTAGCCTGTTATAGTGCTATTATTCCACTTTCAACATTCTATCGAATCCTAGGGTTTGCAATTTAGGCCCTCAAAGGCCCCTCCCTAAACTGCAAAGCCCAGGATTCCATAGAATGTTGAAAGTGGAATAACAGCACTATAACAGGCTAGTGCAGAAATGGCTTCAGTCTCTAAATCTGGAGTGGTGAAGCCCCCAGCCTATGTGGCCCATTTGACCCATGGTTTCCTTTATTTTATATCTCTGCTCAGTGATTACAGAAAAGAAGCTATTGCACGTATAGGGACTGAGCTTGGGTTTGCATCCTAGAAATATATTGCTTAGAACTATGTTGTGCTTGGCGAACTAGAAAGGGTTAATGTAGGACTGAGCTTTCATTTGCAGCCTGAAGAAGGTCATGCAGCTGATATCTCATTTGCCAACTATCTTCGGGAGTCTAAAAAGAAAGAACAATATGAGGTGTCCATATATACTGTAGCCAAGCAACACTGTTGAAGCACACTGCATTATGTGTTTGGAAATAAAAGCTTTATGGTATATAATTTGGGGGTATTGGTATCAGCACAATTTCACAGATAACTGGAAGTGTAACAATGAAGGAAAAATTCTATTCCCATTTTCTTCAGAAAGGGGCATTTAGCATGTCATGTTCTCTGAGAAATTTTGCTCACTAGTTCTTCACACAGAATTACTATTTTTATAATAGGTAACTTGATGTAAATACAGATGTGGAAGGCACAAAACACTTTTCTGGTGATAATTTTGGTTTTTAAAAATATATATGATAATTGTTTGCAATGTAATCTTGAACACATCAGCACAAGAACCTGACTGTGAACAAACTGTCATCTTGTAACTGTTTGTTTGTTTGTTTGTTTGTTGGATAAAGCCTCACTGAAATGGCATCTCTGGACCTTTAGAGGAGGAGAAAGAGATTTCAGCAGGAGGAGGGCAATGTTAATTGTCTAGCTCTTAGATATAATCTAGACCGTGTGGGAAGAAAAAACATAATTTATAACTTTGAATAAGTAATAATAACCAGAGACATGTCTTTCCACATAATTTACTCATCATGCTGTGCCTATTTTATTCAAAAATAACTCCCAAGATATTCAAATAGGCTGACTCCCTAGTAAATTTTCAGTTTTTTTTAAATGTCATAGGTTGAAGTGATTGAAAATTGCAGCCCTAACGTGGATAATATTTGCAATCTCAGTAGCGTGTCCTCAGCTGAAACTAGTTCTTTGTAGCCTTTAGAACAGCATCACAATATATTCTCTCTTATCTGCTGCTGATTAAAAATAAGCAAAACTGTGCCACATCTAAATTAAATGAAGGAAATAATAAAACAGTAGATTGGTATTTCCCCCCCTATTTATTTTGGATGTAGCATGGTTTTGCTTATTTTATTTTACTTTATGATCTAATTATGTTTGCGCTTACTAGTGCAATCACTTCCTTCTGAAATTACCTCTGTGCAGAGTGACTGGCAAAATCAGGGATGAGTCACAAATTGCTGAAAGGTACAAATCATTTGAAAGTATTGTGTTGACATACCAAGTCCTCCTAGCTTGGATACACTGCTTTTTCTATAACTTAGCTGCTTCCTAGCATCACACAAGCATGTGGCTCCCACTCCATGATAATGGTATTCAAGGTTTAACATGCTTTTCAGCACAGCCAGTTAGAAACTGTAGTTGTGACATTTTGCCTGTCTTGCAGTCAACACTGAGGTTCAGAATATATATTAAAAAGAATGCTTATTACCTCTGATAAATTTGTGTTTCCTTCTACAGTGAGATTCCATCAAAGAGAGCTGCCTCATCAATCAGATTTCAGATTAAGCCTGTATTCGCCCTATTATGAGCAATCACATAACACACTAAGGCCCTTTTGCACGGGCCTTTTCTCGCGCGACAGCCCCGTGAGCCTCGCGGAAGTGGGAGCGTCGCTCCGCACGACGCACTCCCACTTCCGCCGGGCTCACGGGGCTGAAGCGGCGCGAGCGCGGGTTTTTTTATTTTCGCTTCAAAGCGAAAATCACCCGCGCTCACGCAAGGTTCCCGGTGCCTGCGCGCACTTACCTCTCGTGCGGAGCGTCGGGAGCCGGCCGGGTCGCGCTTCCTTCCCTCCGCCCCTGCAGAAGGAAGGGACGGGGCGGGGCGCTAGCACGACGGATGCGACACGTCCTGCTTCGCGCGCGCACGCGGGGGGGCGGACACGACAAGCGCCTTTCTCGCGCATGCGGGGGGGATGGACGGGACAAGCGCCTTTCTCACGTGCGCAGGGGGATGGAGGGGACAGGCTCCTTTCTCACGCGCGCGGGGGGGGAATGGCCGAACGCGCGAGCCGCTGCCGCCTCCGGGAGGCTGCCACTTCCCCGCTCGTTCCTTCGCCTGCGGAAGGAAGGAGGGGAAGCGGCAGCCTCCCGGAGAAGGCTTCTTGCGCGAGCCGCCCTCCTCCATCGCGCGAGCACCGGCGCTGCGAAAAGGGCCTAAGTGTTGAATATGTAGGTAAGGACAAACATGCATACCACAAATGGGCATCATTTGCTGCTTAAAGGAGCTTCTCTGCCCCTTCATGCTAAGCATTTCATCTAGTATGAGGCCAAGTCTTTGAGAAAGGTGGCTTTTGGCTTTTTATGGACTAAATGAAAAATGCACCTATGCCTTTTTTTTTTTTTTTTTTTTTGGCACACTGGAAAGAAAGCCAGGCATCACTGAACTTCTTTATTTCATAATCTCTGAGTTCCCTTTTGGACTCATGTTGGCTCTGTATATCGGGAAGGTGGATCTCTATTGAACAGAAACATTTTTATTCCAATGTCTCCTGCCCTGACTTGCAGAAAGCACTTGATATATTGGATAAACATGAGTTTAAAACACTAGGCAAAGTTTTGAATTTTTCAGAGGTTTAATGTCAGCATGCTTGCAGTAGTGCTTAGCGAGTACTTACAATGTGCCAGCTGTTTGAGCAAAAAAGAAACATCATAGGCCCTAGCTGTAAAATTAAATCTTACTTTTAAACTAATTACTGTTGGAAGGAGCACCCCTGAAGCCCAGCTGAACATTTTTATGTCATTATCTCCTCCTCTCCTCCTCCTCCTCCTCCTCTTCTTCCTCTTCCTCTCCTTCTTCTTGGTACTATATATGAAAGCTAAATGTTCCAGACAGAAAATGGGAATTTTGCCAAGTAAAATTCAGATAGCAAAGCCAAATTACAAAAATAGGTACATTTAAGTCTAGCTTTTCCATCAATGCCACTAACTTTCTGCCATGATGGGATTACATGGTCCTATGAGGCAAGGGACTATGCTGACCACAGTAATGTTGCTGATAGAGTGTCTATGTCAGACAGGCTTTTGCTGAGGAGCAAAGCTAAATGTGTCAAACAGCTACTTGGCAGCAGCAGCAGCACTCTTGTATGTGTGTGTGTGAGAGGGAGACAGAGGATTTCTCAGAGACAATGACAGTGGCACCATAGCTTACAGTTGTTACTACTACACAGAAGGACGCACAGTAAACCCCTTTTGAATGTCTTTTACCAAGAAAACCCTATGATGAGACAATCCAAAATGAAACAAGAGATAGCACCAGAAGATGAAACTCCCAGGTCAAATGCCACTCAAAAAGCTGCTGGGGTACAGCAGAGGACAAGTACAATTAGTGTGGTGGCCAGAGATGCAGCTGGACTCAATCTGAAAGAAATGTTCAGGTGTTGATGTGCTCAGAAGTGAAAGGAAAGTCCAAAATCCAAAGCTGTGCAATACATATTATCAGAACATAGAATATGAGAAGCACGAATCAAAGGTAGCTAGATATATGGAATGGGATATTTCAAGTCAGATAATTTTCTCAGAAAATGAAAATCTAAGAAGAAATGGGGTGGCATTAAGAGTGAGGAGAAATGTAGCAAAAGCAGTCAAAGGATATAATACAAAGGCCCTTTTCACACATGGAGGGAGAAACGGGGCAAAACGCGTGGAAACAGAGCTTACCAGCAACCGGGTAAGTCCGTTGCCATGCGGAGCAGCACGAGTTCACTGCTCCACACTCCTCGGCGTCCAGCGGCATCCAAAATGGTGGCTTACGGCTGGCGGAGGCTCCCCACCAACCGGAGAAGTTCGCCAGCTGGAAGCCCACCCCCGGTAGATCTGCAGGCACACACTTGCACGTGCCTGCAAATCTACACCGGGCGCTGCGACGGGGCTGCACGGGGCTGCACGCTCCGTGCTTTTTAAAATCCTCCTCAAAAGGGGTTTTTAAAAAACATGCGGTGCCACCACTTCCGGTAACTCCTGCGCGGATTGGGGTGTGGAACTACGCTAAAGTAGTCTGCCCCAATCCTCTCCACAGTGTAGATGACCTCCGTCAGAGGTCGCTCTACACCGTTTTATTACCCCCATGTGGAAAGGGCCACAGTCTGATGAAATAATATCAATAAAACCTCAGAAGAAACCCTTCAATATAACCATAATACCAGTTTATGCTCCAACCACATAGGCAGGAGGAGGAGAAGGGAAAAAGGAAGATTTTGTGTTGGAGTCCAGGAGGAAATTGATCACACGGTAAAACAGGACTTCTTCTTAATCATAGAGAATTTATTCAAGCAGTTTAGGAAAGACAAGAAGTAAAAGTAAAAGGTGACAGAAATACAATCAGAACATTGAATACAGTTGTTCAGTGACTTGTGCGCATAGACTACTGACTACTAATGAGAACTACTATAATCAATGCAAAGATAGAAAATGACAACAAAAAAGGAAGAACAAGATACCTCTTCCACAAGATCCAGGAAATCAAAGGGAAATTTAAACCAAGAATGGAGATGCTCTACAACCAGGTAGGGAACACATTACATGACCAGGTAGAAACAAAAGACAATGAAAACAATACACAGAAGAACTATATAAAAGAGATGAAGTGATGACAGATTCATTCAAGAAGGAAACATTTGAAGATTAACCTACCATTTTAGAAGCTGAAGTGGAAACTGTACTCAAAGCATTTGGGAGAAGGAAATCACCAGAAACAGATGTCATACGAATAGAATTGTTTCAAGCTACAGATACAGAATCTACTCTTGTTCTAACTAAAACCTTTCAACAAGTATGGAAAACAAAAGAATGGTCCACAACTGGAAATGTTCAATATGCATTCCAATCCCCAGGAAACGAGACACCAGTGTTTGCAGTAACCACACAACCACTGCATTTATTTCCCATGCAATCAAAGTGATGCTCAAAATTCTGCAACAAAGAATTTTATCATATATGAAGCAAGAAATGCCAGATGTCCAAGCTGGGTTCAGGAAAGGAAAAGACACTAGGGATCATGCTGCAAACACAAGTGCATACTGAAGTTCAACAGAGAATTTCAGAAGAAATTCAGCCTATGCTTTATAAATTACAGCAAACCCTCTGATCGTGTAGATAATAAAAAACTATGGATCAATCTTAAAGAAATGACTGTGCTACAACATTTGATTATCCTCATATGTAGCCTGTATTAAGGAAAAGAGACTACCAGCAAGACAGAATGTGGAGAAACAAAATGGTTTCCAATTGTTAAGAAGCTCAGGCAAAGCTGCTGTTTATCACTTAATCTGTTTAACTTGAAGACTGAACATATATGTAAACATAGAGGAAGGAGGAGTAAAAATTAGAGGAAACAACATCAACAATTTAAGATATGCAGATGACACCATACTAATAGCAGAAAATAGCAAAGACTTGGAATAATTACTGTAGAAAGTCAAGGAGGAAAGTGCAAAGGCAGATTTACAGTTGAACATTAAAAATAATGACTACAGATTATGTACAAAATTTTAAAGTAGACAATGAATACATTGAAATAGTTTAAGATTTTCCACACTTTGGGTTAATCATTAATCAGAATGGAGACTACAGTCAAGAAATCAGAAGAAGACTAGGACTGTGAAGGACAACTATGGAAGAAGTAGACAAGATCCTGAAGTATAAAAATATATCATTGAATACTAATGTTAGGATTTTTCATGCCATCATATTTTCAATTTCTATGTATGGTTATGAAAGCTAGACAGTGAAGAAAACTGATAGGAAGAATGCTATTCTAAATGTGGTGTTGGAGAATAGTTCTACAGATATTGCAGAACCCCCAACCCAACCCAAACCCCAAACAAAAATTCCACAAATGAATGGAGCAAATCAAGACTGAACTCTTCCTGGAAGTCAAAATGACTAAATTGAGACTGTTGTACTTTGGAAATATTATGAGAAGACATGACTTACTAGAAAAGACAATAATGCTTGCCAAAGTAGAGGGCAATAAGAAAAGAGGAAGACTGCATTACAGATGGATAGACTCAATCAAAGAAGGGACATCCCTGAGTCTGTGGATTATAGGGGCAATCTGGTGGTCTCTCATAGGGATGCCATAAATCAAAGGTGAAGTTGTTGGCTCCCAGTATTCCACATCCTTGGCTGTGCTGACCAATTCTAATGGAAGCTTATTTATTAATTCATTAAAGTATTATCAATAGAAATACATCTATTTATTTATTTATTAAGATCTTAATAGAAAATCTGTTTAAACCATTTAAAACCATTTAGATAAAGCAGTAAAGGGTGATTCAACCAATCTAAACACATATGAAACAATTTCAAAGTTCAAAACATGTTTAAAACATTTAAAACTGTACACTTGTACAGATTTGTAGTCCAACAACAGAGTATTATATTGGCAGTTTCATATTGTAGCTCCCACTGAGCTGTGAAACTCACTAGCTGACCTTGACCCAGTCACTTTCCTGTACCCCTGTCTACCTCACAAGGTTGTTCTGTGGATCAAATGGAGAGAAGACCTATGTATAACAGCTTGAGTTTGTTGGATATAAACTGGTATTGAAATGAAATTAATTAAGTTATTAATGGGATTAGCTTAGACCATTTCTGCATGGCGTCACAGTCCCACTCTAGGGATGGGATGACAGTGGTCCGTGGGTTGTGCTTTTGCATGATGCCATTGCTGTCCCGCTACCATCCCGCCCTCACCTGTCATGATCATGGGGTATTTGCTTAATGGAATAAATCCATTAAGCACTTGCAATCCTGTGATGCTCCCATCCTTCCTGGCCATGTGGAAGAGCAAGAAGTGCAGTTGAGGTGCTGCCTTTCCCAGTGCAGTATGGGAAAGAGCCAGGCTGCACTGCAGAAGACAGGCATGTGCTGCTTACACTCTCTTCTGCACGTTGCTAGTCAGATGTGGAGGACAGCATTCCTGTCATGTTCCCTTCCCGGCAAAGTTGCTACCCGGATTGTGATGAGAAGACAAAGGGATCAGATAAGATGCGGAAATTAGCTTAGTTAATCCACCCAGTTTAACTAGGTCTATTCACTGAGTTAATTTACAATGCTACTGACCAGGCACTACTTATGTGAATTTTTGAACAAAGTACAGAACAATGTTCGCTTTGGAGATTTCTTCCTCCTTTGAAATGCAAGATGGTGTCTGAAAGAGAGCATTTTAACATTGAGAGACATTTCGCTTTTTCATCACAAAACACAGGGAATATTCCTGTAGAAAGTTCTAACCTCATGGGACTCAAACATAACCAAAAGAGAGCAACCAAAAGTGAGAATAATAATAGTACTAAAATATTTTATAGATTGTTGTAAGAATTACTAAAATATATAACATGAAGCTTTTTGAACAGTCTAAATCACTACACATATTATTATCACACAGACACGTTAAAATGTCAGTACGTCATTGTTTTTTCACCCAACTTTTTTCTTTGGAAAGGGTTCTAGCCTCACTTTCTCACAAAGTGCTTCTCATCTTCTGAAGAGTATCATGATAAAGCAAAAATACAGCCTAGAGTTCACTGCATACATGTCTCTTCAGTACAAGCTTTTCCAGTTTCTTTTAATACCTGTCCTCATGCAAACCTCAAGTTCAAATATATTTCTCTCTGTCTTCCCCTCCCCACTTGAGTAAATGCTACAGAAGCAAAGCTGGTCTTGCTTGATTTTACTGCTAAACTCTGTAACCCTCAAGGGCCCATTCTGGTATTGTCTTTCTCACTGACATCTAATTAGAAAATCTCTTATGACCACATCCTAGCAAAATGAGCTTCAAACTCAGTTTTCCTGTATTCCACTTCAAAGCAGTATTTGCCTTGTGTAAAGCAGAACATGGAAGGTATGATGTTTTAACCCATGGTTGTTCTAAACCAGGGACTGGGCAAGTGTCAGAGGCTAGGGAGCTTCAATAGCCCTCCTTGGAGGCCTTGGAAAGTTTAAGCCCCCCAACCCCCCCCCTGCATTTTCACTTGCAAAAAGCCTCAAGGCAGTCCAAGATAATTTTTGCTCTGTTTTTGGCTGTCCAATGCTGTTTTAGATCCAGAAGAGGCTTTATAAAACTCAATATGAGGAAGTTATCTGGAAATCACTTCCTGTTTGCTTCTTGTTTTTTAAAGGCCTTTCCTGGGTCTAAAATGGCCTAGGTGCCCACCAAAATGTGGCAAAATGCATTTGTGGGCAAAATGCTCCTGTGCTCCTGAGCATTTGGGGAAATTTTTTGGACTTTTCAAGAAATTGACTTCAGGGGACGAAAAATGGTCTTGGGGCCACATGTGGCCCATAAGCTTTGCTCACCTCTGTTCCAAGCCATAGGAGGATGATTAGAACCATAAGATTCTGCTCTGAAAACTTTAAGCAGAAAGCAGAAGGAATATATCCCATTTTCCCTGACCTCTGGACTGGATTGTGGTATTAGGAAACTTTGCCTGATCACACTGCCTAGGACCAAAGACATTTAATGCAGATGAGAATGTACCAAAGGACTTGCAGCATAGAAGACAAGGCCTATCATAGCCAGAAAGCAACTGTAGCTTGTTTTAGGTCTCAAGGCATGTGTGGTGAACTCTCTAATGTATCCGGAAATGGCAACACTGGTTCACTGGAAGCTTTGGAGCAGTGAAGGTAAGGTTTAGCACCATAGGAAACATTCTTGGACTGAGCTATAGCTCTGAGGTCTTTTGAGTAGGTGGTGAAATTATATCTTCCTCAGCATGCTAGGGTATTTCAAGCATAACATATACATAAAGCAGGATTTGGTGATGTCTTATCACCTGCCACCCATATATTTTCTCAAGAGACCCAGAACCCACCAAAAATAAACAATTTCTGGCTATATTCTAGAAATGCCTCTGTTTTTATCAGAAGCCATGGTTACACCCAAGATAGCAATTGGGATGGAACTCTGCCCATCTTTATCTATATAAAGAGGAGAAAGAGCTCAGAACTATATTTAGATTTTGTCTTATTTACAGTCGTCAGTGTACATATAATTGCTATTAGCAAACACAGAACAGTTAAGTATATTATTAGAAGTATGATTATTACCCCAAACTAAAAACTGTACTTAAAATGAGTGTAAGCCTTATCTGGATGTAGAGTGTATTATATGTCAACAGAGTTCAAACTTTCTTCTGTTATTTTTACTGTGAGTTGAACATTATCTTCTAACATTTAGACCTTTGTAAGATTAAATAGCAGATGTGAAATGAATTGTATCTAAATTCTTATCTACTACTGTAATGGTCATATCAGCCAGGTAGATTATTGCTTTTTCTGGCATAGCATTTTTCAAAGCAGCTGAAATTGTATTGAGTTTTCCCACTAATGTCTGATAATTTAAATGTTTCTTCTGTCCGCAAGACTCTATGGCAAAAATAATAGGTTTTAAATATTGAATTGTTCAGTCACACAGATGTCTTTCTAGTATAGAACTCTGACCATCAGCATTACAAATATATTGGTTTTATACTACTTTAACTGCAATTGCTTCCTTGAAGAAAGCTTGAGTTTTCAAAGGTTGTTAACCTTAGATATTCCTTAATCAGATATTCCTAACTAACCTTGCTGAACTTTGATTCTTTGAGACAAAAAGTGATAACCTACAGTAATTTAGATCTATATTATCAATAAACACATTGCATCTAACCATAAACAAAACCCTGTGGATGCATCAAAATGAATGATCTAAGTGCAATACTTTGTGCAATACATAACAAAAACCCTTTTCAAGTGTTTGGTAATCTACTTCAAGTAAACATGAGAGAAAGGAGCACACTTGCTCTGGGCCCTGTCATTGTTCTCCATATCAGCTTGCCTCCACATCTGGAGAATGACAGTCTAAAGCAGAAAGTCACCTCTGCATGCAGAGATGCACCATACCATTGAGAACCTTTTCTTTTCTGCCCTAAGTTCCTAATGACATGGAGTGCGTCCATACACAGAAGAGACTCTTCTCTGCAGACTGCCACTCTCCACATCAGGAGAGCAATGGAAGTGGTGGGAGACTGGGCAGGTCTAAAGTACTCTCCCTCCTCTGTATTATTTCAAGCTTATTGAATATCTGAATAGGGTTAAACACAAAAACAGAACTGGAATGCTGCCTTGAATTCAATGGAGGGAGAAAGGCAGGATATAAAGTAAGTAAGTAAGTAAGTAAATAAATGAA
Organism: Ctenosaura bakeri; assembly: GCA_948474755.1. Classification (NCBI taxonomy): domain Eukaryota; kingdom Metazoa; phylum Chordata; class Lepidosauria; order Squamata; family Iguanidae; genus Ctenosaura; species Ctenosaura bakeri. The sequence continues at coordinate 741,744 of CAOLHI010000484.1, forward strand.
ATGTTTTGATTGATTTGTGTTGATGAGAATGTAACCTAGCCAACTTTGCTGAAAGATGGCTGATCCTTCTCATATACTGACTGCGTTTCTTCTTGCTGTTGTCTGATGCACCTCATCTTGCTATTTAATGGTGTGCTCTTCTAGTTGTTATGAAAAGTGAAACTATACTGTGCAAGGCCCATACATGAAGAAAATTCTGAAGCACTGTGGCTGATGTAGTGCAAGAAACTAAGAGCAGCCACCACTTTAGCTGAAGTCCCAGGTTAACTACTTGCTGCCTACAGCTTTTGCTCACTGCTGTCCAAGGTCCTGATCTTTGTTTATCGCCTTTTAATTTATTTCTAAAAAAGAGAATATTTTACTGAAAATTCACAAATGATATTCTAGAACTTAAAGCTCATATATTATATATGATTTTCCCCCTCCAAATACACTGTTTTTTCTCCCCTGGTTCCCTGTTCTGTCTTGTTCTGTGCACTCCCACCACCAAATAAAGGAAAAATGAGACATAAATACTTTCTGTTGCATCTTGTCCAGCCTCTTTGAAAGTTTCTTTTTTTTTTAATTTATTCTTTATTGCAAAAAAGAAATTAATTATATCTCTTCAATAGAATTTTACATAGCCAGTTTCCTCTAAAACATCATTCAATCAATCTTGAACTATAAATATAAATATAAATTTTACATTTTACATTTTATAAAAAAGTTACATGAATTACATATCTAACAGTAATAACCCTTGACATATCCTGTATATTCTGTGTGCGCATGTCAGCTTATTATAGTAAATTTCCTACTATCCATTTATTTTCACTAGTTGATTGCTTGTTTGAGTTAGAATCGCAATGTAATATCAAGAATCATTTCTATAGTCGTATCCTCCATAACTTTCATACCATGAGTATACATTCTGTTCTATTTACACATTCTCCCTCAGTTAGACTTTTAGTTCACATCGATTGCTAATATAACTGGTTACCCGTTCCCAATCTTTCTCTACCTCTTCTCTTTGAAAGTTTCAAACTAGCCTATTTTGACTGCAGCTGTCTAATAGTCATGGCAACTGATACTGACCGATAGTCCTTAGCTATTCTAGAAGCTGCCTGTGACCATCATGAAGATTTCAGGATTTTCAAACTATAAACCCCATTGAACATAATGAGGGATCACTTTGGGGGTGGAGATAGAGTACTTTTTAAAATTTTATATAAAAATTGCATCACAGTGAAATAGTTATAAGCTGAATGTAAAGTTTAATTACAGATTGACACTTTTCATTCTGTCATGAACTAATACAGTAAAAATTCTGATTAACTACTGTTTTACACTTAACTACTGACTACTCTGAAACGGAAATATTACCGTCTCTAATATAAATTGTTTAATTTTTAAACCAGCAAAGTAAAACAACAACAACAAAAGTAACAATATATTCATTGATCCTATTAATCAACAGCCATGCTTGTCTCATACTAGACTTCAAAACTATTTGTTGCATCCATGCCCATTTATTTGCCATTTTCTTTAAATAAACAATAGGGATCAATTATCATCTGTCATTAGTTCAGAGGTACAAAATAACAATATCTGCCTGGAGGGCACAGATGTGAATGGCTCTTTGGCCAAGTAAACAATGGAGTTCGCAGAGTGGACAATGAGGCCAGAACAGGCTAATGGCTTAGCGTTAGGTGACAAAAGGCTAATGGTTGTCCTGACAGATTGGTGCTTATTGGACAGGTTTTAGGACAAAGGAAAAGTTGCTTGGTTGGAGGAAAAGGAGATAAGGCAATCAGTGATTTGATGGGAAGCTCTCAGTCGCTATCATCCCCGAAGGCAGAAAAATTAAGGCTAGCTGCAAATCTATGATCTCTGGAGTTATCTGGTGATTTCCTGTCTATGATCTACACTTAGAGGGGGTTTCTGACCTAATTCACACTGCATGTGTTCAGCCAGTCTTTTCCTCTTGTACAATTTGGCTATACAGCAATAGTAGGGCACATTTATATCAAAGTTAATTACTATATCTTGCCAATTAAACCATATTTTGCCAATTAAACCATATCAAAATGTGGGGGTGTATGACCTGGGAACAAGTAAATAAATTTGAATCAGAAGGCAATGTTGCTATAAATACTCAAGACCTTGTAAGCAGGGGGCTGACATTACAAGATCTGCTAAGCCTGGGCTAAATCCAGTTACTAGGTGTACCTAATGTGAATTCAACTGCTGAATGGTAGGTCAATAATTATATAAACCCCATTGATTTAATGAGTCTACTTCAGTTGGGACTAATATTTGGATTTAGGCCTCTAGGTTTAACTACTACTGCTTCTCCCCACTTCTCTTTTGTTTACAGTACATTGGGGCCACCACAGCCAGGCTCAAAGCTGGCCAGCACACATAATTTGCCTGCAGCCAAGTCTCCTCCACATAGGGACTATTCAAGTGGCCACCATGACTTGCATGAAACTGGAAGATTTTTTCAAGATTGTGCAATCTGACCAATCATTTGTATTGACAGTACCAGGTACTCTTTGACATAAGCACCATCTATCCATAAGCCTTCCAATGGCTCTGTGATCTTGTGGAATCCTTCCCCATTTACTGTGAATTAGTCTTAAGCTTCACTGAAAAACTACAGCCATTTAACAACATTGTCCTCTAAAATTTAAAGCCTGTGCTATTTCTCGAAGTGAGCTGACTGTGTCATTCTGATGGTAAAATCTATTTTTTTATTAGCTTAGCAGTTAAATGTCTTTTGTCAAGGGCTGATAAGGTGTGAGAAATTACCTTTCAAATTACAGCAGTACTGCTTCTGAAAGATGTTAACACCTCATCAGTCCTTAAAAAAAAACACTCTTCAGTGAAGGAGACAACACCAACCAATTATATATATATATATTGCTTTCAAGAAGAGCTCTGCAAAGCCTTGTCAACCATTTCATATTGAATGAAGACAAGTTTTCCTTTGAGAAATTATAATTTAAATCCACAATGAAAAATTTGGAGCAGAATATATAACTTGCTTGCTCTGCAGAACAGCTTTGCTTAATAGAACAGCTCTGAATTAAAGTCATGGGATAGACCTCATTCTTTTTACCATTATTTACACTAAAACCTAGTATCTCCTTTATATCAGTTTTTTTTTCAGACACTCTTTCATGAATCCAGGGAACTGTAATTTGCTGTTGCAAATTAATACATATATCACCTAGCCCAGTACTAGAACTCAAGACCACTTGCAAAACATGGTAACAAATACAGGAAAAAACTGTACAGAGATATATGTAAAAACATACAAAAAGTTATTCTTAAAATTCAGTTAAGTTATCATTAGGATTAAAATAATTTTAAACAAATCCATTGGAAAGGCAAAAGATGACAATAAACAAACAAACAAACAAACAAATAAATATATAAATATGAGAGCCAACCTAATTGCTCTAGGGAAAGAGTTCCCAAGGATGGTTCCTTGGGAGAAACCATCAAGGACAACAACCAACAACAACCTTTCCTGTATTTCCACCAGATAAGCCCATGAAGGTAGTAGAATTGATAGAAGAACCTTCCCTGTAGACTACAAAGCTTGGTCTGGCTCATGGGGATAGGTATGATTCTTCAGATAACCTGGTTCCAAGACATACAGGATTTTTTAGGTCATTATGAGCTTACAGGTTTTAGAAATCTTAGATGATGTTTACAACTCTCTGTTAAAAACTCTTAGAATTTCAAGCAAAACTATGGAAGGTATGACTAGCCTTTATAGGAAGCCATAGAAATCTCACTCCTCCCCCTTTCCCTTGCTCCTGATTTTTTTTCTAAATGAGAGCAGGTTAAATGAAAATTCCATTCCTGTCCTCTAGAAGATGAAGAAGGGTAATTTGACCATGTTCCCCATCCTAAGGGGTTGTTTCAAGTCAAGGAGAACCCTTTCCTCAACCACAAAATAAATCAGAAGTCAATTTGTCCTGCTGAAATCTTTTTCTACTGAAACAGCTGGTGAGGGGGGTAGAAACACTACAGATTTTCCCCCATGCACCTTAAATGAAAGGGGGGCATTTTTGTTAAAAATAAGCATTTTTTTTCAAAAAGTTTGCTGGTGCTGGTTAGCTCATGAGAGCCTCAAAATATTTTTGGGGTGACATCCAGCTCAGCTCACCCCTTTGTTCACTGCTGATTTAGACTCACATGAATAAAACTAGATACTTTCTGCACCGAACAATATCTTGGATATGTGACTGGGCCATTGTAGAGTGAACATGATGACAGCATTGTCTTGTCACCCTTTACAAGTGCATTCCTTCTCCAAAGCTTATAAGAAAAGCCTCACTCAGGCACTTTTTGCACAGTATTAGCCATGCAAAAGGGCTTCTGGAGCATTGTGCAATTATGAGGAGAGTTTCAGATGATGTCCTCGCAATTGCGCAATGCTGCCGGGGCTGGCAGGTGCCGATCACATACTATTTCATTTTCAGCTTGTAGCTGAAAATGGTGCATGATCGTGCATCGCTCCAGGATCTCACATGCACTTACCTTGTGTGCGGAGCTCCAGAGCCATGGCCCTCTTGCTTCCTCCCCCAGTGCAGCCTGGGAAAATACCCAGCTGCGCTGCGGAAGGAAGAGGTGGAGGCCTCACTCTGCCTGCTGGCCAGCAGGCAACAGCTGCAGAGCCGAAGCAGCGGGGATGCGAGAGCCTCTCGCAAGGGGCTGCTTGCGTGATCCCCTCACTCCCATGCTGGAAAGAGGTAAGGTGTGGAAAGGGCATGAATCAGAGCAGGAGCCTACATAGTGTAGCATCTGTTTTTCATAGCCACATATTTATGGGAAATCCACAAAAAGGCTGGGCAAAAATATCATCAATGTACAGATGAAATAGCACACTCTCTCTCTTTTGTTCCTACTAGTCCTTGGGAGCCTGCAAAAAACATGAACAGGTCTTGGTCACAGTGATTCGCATTTCATACTTGTCATTTAGAAACAAAACAAAGCTCCTGAACTCCTGACAGTTCTAGAGTGTTTGAGTTGTGCATACTGCTGTGCAAACACCAGCTCTTTAATGCCTTTAACAGTCCTATGATACGATTTGCTAATGTTCTCATTTTACATGCTGAGAGATAGTGACTGGTAGTGATTCCACAGCACAAATGAGTATGAAATCAAGACTATAATACTGTGCACTGAGGAATACATACTGCTATTGTTGATGAACATACTTCTCAGTAGCTATGCACTAGATCAGGCTGTGTGTCTTCCAAGTAGTGTTACCCACAGATCCAGCCTCTTAATGGCAGTGTAATTTGCCTGGAAAACTTGGAATAGTTTAGGATCAGGTTATCTGAAGGACTGTTTTGACAAATCTGCACCTGTCTGTGGCTGAAGATCAACCTGGTCAAGATCAACATGACTGGTGGGCACTAGAGACAGGACTTTGTCTTTGGTGGCCCCATATTTTCAGAACTCTCTCTCCAAAGAAGTGCATGTAATGCCTTATTTGTCACGTTTTAAAATGTATCTGTTTTAATCTGCAGTTAAAATGTTCTGAATCTAATTTGAACAGTTGTTGTTTTTCCTGTTTGTAATTTGCTTATTTGGCCTGTATTACAGATTTACTTATCTTTTCTAAGCCACCTTAAGATTTTGGCCCAAAAGGCAGCACGCAACATAGGGGTATTCATCTGCAGTGGGTCTAGGGGTCAATTTTATGTCTCTGGGACATTCCAGGAAGAAAGCCAAAAGTACCAACTCCCACTAAAGGAAGACCACTTTTGGTGAGAAAACAGATTTTTTTTTTAAAAAAAAATTAAATGTTAAATAAGGTATGTAGGGTCACAGCATACTTAAAAGGAGAGTCCCCTCTCTTGAAGGTTTCTGGGAGAGATAATGCACCTTGATTTTATTTCACATGAAAAGAGGAGGTCCAAAGAGAATGGCAGGATCCACAGCTTCAGGGTCAGATTTTGCTCACCTCTGATAAAGTGACTGGAATCCTGTTGGTGTGTCATGCCAGTAGTGTGCCTTTCTTACAGGGGTACACAGCGGCATCAGTGATGGAAAGGTAAAGAAATCAATCACCATTGCGAAGGAAAGCTGCCCTTCCAAGTTCAAAAGAGCTCAGGAACTAGCAAGGCAGTTTATCTTCTGACAGCAATAACTTTCTCTGACCCCCTTCCTGACAACATCACATCTATGACTGTTTGATTCCTGTAACCACCACTGTTGCTGTGTTGCCACTACCACCTATGTGGGCAGAGTAGGTTTCCAAGGCATCCCATTTTGTACAGTATCTCCCATGTTTGTTGTCCTAAAGGTTAGTCCCATATCAAGATAATACAGGAAGCAGTAAATCCTGCATTTAAGAGCAGGTACCAGCCGCATTCTTACCAGATAGACCCCTGAGTATGCAGCAAGCTGGCCTTACATGCAAAATGCCAAGAGTCTGTCTGCAGGAATAGCAGCTATTATGGCACCATTATTCATTCTCTCCATCCAGTTGGGCTAATGTCAAGCAGTTAAATATATTTCTCATCTGATGATGGATGGCCTGCCATTGTGAGATCTGTGAGGTTCCCATGAGACCTGAAATCTCACTGAAGCCCTTAGATCTTGCAAGAGCTCCCCTTCTCACAACACGTAAGGGAGCCTAAAGCAGGCTTGACTTACATGCCTTTATTGCCCTGCAGAAAACCTGGGAAGCCTATGAGATAGATATGCCAATCCAGATCAAATAGTTTAAATAAAACAAATAAAGATTAAATGTCCTGGATATTCTAAGATCCCATCCCATAATTTCTCAGTGAGCTGTAACCTCATCTCCTTTTAGACTTGTGTAGACTATTCCAGCATGTCTACTGAGTCTTGACTGGCTGTTTCCAAAAGCTTAATTCTTGAGATTGTGGAGTCACTCCTTTGGCTGAAACTCCACAAACGAAACTCTTTAGTTTCTTCTGCCTTAAGGCATGACCTAGTGCCAGTTGAAATGCATCCTTTGCTTAGGCAAGGTCACACGGGGAAGTTACACCCAATGAAAAGAAAGATGTGTGATTTCCACTTGATTGTGTTTGGAACACTAACTTCAATAAGTAACCTGCACCAGAAAAGCAATTAAAATGGTTGTGACAATATCGTTGATAAAATAAGTTCAGTGTGGTATCTTCAAAATGAAGGAGGGCAATTTTTTAAAAAATTCTGCTTTCATACTTGAGTGACTCAGGAGATAAACAAGCCTGAAGTTTTTCTTGAATGGAATTCACAAAAAAAAACCCCTGGGGTATAATCATGAATCATGGCCCTCCAGCCTTAAGTCACTAGGCCTGAGAATAATAAAAATGGGCAAGGAAAACCTGAACACACTGAGGAACATAAGAAGAAAGCCCTACGTGACATGATTGCAAGTGACAGTTTCTTTCATGCTATCCACAAGCTGTGATTTCAACCTGTAGTAATGCCACATCTTATTATGCAAAGGGAATATCGGGGCAGGCAAAAAATAGCATTCAAATAACATGGAGGAGGGCTGACTTAAATAGAAATGGGTAACTATAGCTCAAGAGCTCAAAGTTATATCATCCATAAATAGAATATTAAATCAAATCTGTTTAAAGGCCAGCTTCATATACACAAGCAGACAATCAACAACCCAGGCTTTCAGATCATTGATATAAGGGGAAATCTTGGATTTAACTATCTCTTGGATGTGGCCTCCCTTAGAATAGTTTAGTGTGACAGAAGCATAGTTATTTTGAGGAATCTAAAAAACTCTGCATCATTTCCTCTAATAGTGATAGATCAAGGGCTATCACTTTCCAAAGGAAAATGAGGCCTATTGAATACCTCAGCTAATGGTGCAGAGGAACACTAAAAGCACTAGGCACTGCAGCTGGCATATTCTCCAGGCTAATCTAATTGTCCTTTGTTTTAACCCAGTTATTTTTCCCTTTAGGAAAGAAGTTTACTCAAACTAGTCTTTATTAAGAATATGTTAGCAATAGGCAAATAATCCTAGGGCACCTCAAAGTTCTGCAGATCATCACTAAAGCTATTGCTTTAGTCCATGGGGATGTGTCATTGAATGTGACAATGCTGCTGAAAAGATGCTTCAGTATTGCTACTACAAAGTGCAAAATACTCTCAGTCCCAGAAAACCTCATGATAATTTTGCATTAGGGTCACCATAAGTTGGAAGTGACTTGAAGACACACAACAACAACAACAACAACAACAATAACAACACTTATTACATATTATAAACAGCACGCTCATAGCACATCCTTCCACTTCAGTCAGTTAAATAATGAGGTGCTGTTTTAATCTGCCAAAAAATGAGACCAGAGAGGAAGCCAGCTGAGCTTCTTTTGGGAGGTAGTTCCATCATGTATAAGGAACCACCAAAAAGGTTCTCTCCCAGGTCTTCACTAGATGAACTTGGGAAGGGGGGAGACAGAGAGAAAGCCATTTTCTGAAGATTTCAGGAAGGATCATGCTGAGAGATAGGGACTTTTATATAGTCTATCTAAGCTATGTAGAGTCTGGTAGGACATAATCAGAACTTTATTATGTCTGGAAACAGACAGCTAGCTCTTCTACCACTGTCTCTATGAGCATCTTTTGTGTAAGTTCAGAACCAGAATCCTATTTGGGAAATTAGAAATTCACTTAAATTGATTAACAAAGATCAGACCTGAAGGCACAGAATGTTGTGCCCCCAACAACATGTATGTGATATAGCACCTTCAGATTTGTGTATACTGCTGTAAATCCAAAGTCTAGAATAGAGATTCTGGGAGACTGCTATGCCCATATTTCCTCAACACAAATAGCCAGTGGCTAGGGACTGTAAAGTCACTTTCCCAAGCTTTGCCCAAATATTGGTAGTACAGGAATCTAAACGCACAGCTGTATGTATGCTGCCTACATATGAACATTGGAGGAACTTACAACATGAAAATAATATTGGGGCAGGGTTCTAGACTGGGCCCCTTTTCTTCACTGACTTTTTAGGATACTGTAATCCAGGGATGAGATTATATGGTCTTCAGATATTGCTGGACTGTGACTCCTAGCATTCTTCACCATTGACTATGTTGGTTGCCTGGCACTGCAATCCAACAATACCTGGAGGGGTGTGTGCACATGAATCCCACCAAGCGTAATTAGATTTCTGACCATAGTGGCTGGGGGCTTGAGAGGGAAGCAATTTTCCCAAGCTCTACCCTGAACATCTAAATAGAAAGATTTCTGATTTTTCTTGATGAAATTGGAAAAAGCCTACTTTCTTCCCCAACATGCCTCAGTTCTTATTCCACTTCATCTCCCTGCTTTAAACTTCAGAGACAAATACAGATACATCCAATCATATGTGTGTGACAGCTGACAGCTAGTTCTGTCTGAGTCTCAGTCAAGTACATAAAAATCATATTGAGTTAATATATACTTTTCATGTAAACCTGAACTATCACCTCAAAGCAGAACTGTATTTCTCTCCTTTGGAGAAGAAAAAAAATTGCAAGTTCCTACAGAGATCTGGAAATAAATCTATTCTCACCCCAGTGCAGATGATATATGCAGGAAACAGAGGCTGAATATGTTTGTACTGTTTTTATTGATTACACGAATCCTATCTAATGAGAAATTCAATGATTTTTTAAAAAAATGTATGATTGATTATATAGCTGGCAACCAGGACATCTGATTAATGGACATCAAGTTCACAGCATCAACTTAAGGTAAGGGGGGAAATCACTGAATTTTCATTGTAGGCAGATGTTGGTCTACTATTGGCAGGAATGAAATTTTCTTTTCTGAAGATTAATTACTTTGGTGAGCTGGTCATTTTTTCCTGGTGACTATGATTTCGTTCTTACTGAGTTGGTAAGCCTATATTTTGAACTTTACTTCTTTGGAATGCAGATGATGGCTCACTTTTTTTTTTAAATGAAACTCCACCAAAAGAAAATAAAAAGTAAAGTGGAAGCCAGGCTACAATTCTCCTCATTAACTTCTGTTTTAATGTGATACAAATTGTGGAGGAGCATTCAGTTATGTGAGCCCCCAGTTGCACTCTAACATGGGGCTGTTGGATTTATCCTGTTGGTAAGAACTAGGCCATAATTCAGGATGGGCAAAATGTAGCCCTCCACATGTTGTTGGACTGCAGTGTCCATCATTCCTGACCATTGGCTATGGGGGCGAGGGCTTCTTGGACTTGGAGTCCAACAACTTATGAGAGGTCATCCTTTTGTCCACCCTTGCCATTATTGCTTATATTGTCAGTACCTAAAAGGAGAGAATGATATTTAGTTTAGTCTGAACTGGAACATACAGTTTGGTAGTTAAGCATGTTAAGACATAGACCAAGGCATTTTGCTGCCTGATATGAAGGACAAGATGCTGCCCCCCCATTCCATATACAAAAGTCATCTGGTCTTTCTTCAACACTGGTAATGAGAGAGTATCCTCTACAGCATATAGAGGTCCAGGAGATGTTGTTTAGGAGAAAGTCTGTCCATCAACACCTGCTGCCTGAGGTGACTATTGATATTAAGGTTGCTGAACAAACAGATTCCCCAGTCTTGCTGCGTTGGCTATTGCCAGACTAGGGTTAGCTTCTGGCAATCTTTCACCACCTGATAATCTAGAGAGTCAAATTCTCATTTGCAATCTGGGAAGATGTTGTATAGGACTGAGCTCTGATTGGCAGCCCTGAGAGCTGTTGCATTGGGGCTTACTCCTGTGCAGATGTGCATAGAATTGGGCTAGGGTCTGTTTTTGTATAGTTGAAAAGGAAATCTCCATATTGGTCAGAAGTGCAGCTAGCCTCGTGCCCTTTATTTTGGCTCCACCCCACGCCATAGCCCCACCCACTTCTGGAATGTGGTCTCTACCAACTTTAAATTCCAAACTGGAACTGAAATGCTGGGTCAAATCAAGACTTCCTATAATAGTTTTTTTCAGCACAGTGTTCAATAGCTCAAAGCAGAAAGGACTTCCATGTGGATCCTGTATGACCCAAGGACTTTGGGCGAGAACAATTTGAGTTCCAATGTGGCCCCTTATCTTTTTTTTTTTCCTCATGAGGAATTAAAGCAATTGGGTGGGGGAAATTTTGTCCTAAATCCTGTTGTTATTTTCCGTTAACAATCTATTCCATAAAGTAGATGCACTGAATCACTGTCATGTACGTACATGTTGATTCACCATTCAACAACTGATTCAACAGAGCAACTCTAGCTTAGACTAACTAACAGGATTCTAGCCAGTTAATGGTTAAATATTCAAGGAAAAATTGTTGTAATTTTTTCCTCCCCTTGGCTTTCTGCTACAGCTTCTCACAGCTTTAAACTACCCTGAGTTGAAGGAAAGTTAAATGTGCGTGCTAATGTCTACCTTGAACTTCATGAGTGTAGGATTTGCAATATGTACAAAAAGAGTTGAAGTCTTTAGTGCTTTATACTCTGTACCGTACTGAAGAAAAGTTCAATTTGAACAACACTGGTTACTTTAGAATAGCATATAAGAAGCAAAAGATACCATTGTCAGAGCTTTTCCAGCAGTGAACTACATTATGAATACATGCTATAAAGCAATGCCACAGCAGTTCATCTAGTGCAAAGACACGTGTCTCGTTCAGTTTTCATGGAAACCCATGGCTCTTTACCATCATGTCCCCACTTTTTTACACAATAGAACAAATGATTAGACATAACACAGATACTCATCTGCCTCAACTGTGGCTTTTCCTGGGACACACTGACTGTCAATATCAGCTTTTACTGTACCAATCAAGAATGAAGAATTGCCTTGCTTGATCAAACCAAAATTATTCTAGTCTACATTCTGTTTCCAGTCTGATATAAGCATTGTGGAAGGAAGATGAAGGTATATCTTTGTTGCTTGTCCTCTATGATCTGGTACTTATTGCTTCTCTACATGGAAGTTCTAAGACTATTCTTGCTAATTAGATTTCTAGCCCTTCTAGGGTTGCCAATTCAGAATCATCCCAGGCCCTGATATTTCAGGGGCAAAACCTGAAACCTAGGGATGACTCTTTGTGATGTCACAATGAGTGTACCCTTTGTAATGTCACAAGGATGATACTAACAGGTGGCAATCCCTGGAAGTCATGAACCATGAACAATGAAGCATCAAACACAGTTAACAAAGAGTACACCTTTCAAAGACAGCCTGCCCAGTTTAGTGGTTTGAGCATTGAATTATGCTTCTTGACATCAGGGTTCAAATCCCCACTTGGCCATGGAGAGCCACTGGGTGACCTTGGGCAAGTCACACTTGCTCAGTCAAGGAAAAGGTACCCCCCGCCCCCTACCAAACAAATCTTGCCAAGAAAATCCCACGATAGATTCACCTTAGGATCACCGTAAACTGGAAATGACTTGAAGGCACACAACAACAATATTCAAATATAGAACACCAAATCTGATAAGTGAGGGGAATGCATACAAGTACACCTTGCTTTAAGATTTCTTCTCCACATCCTAAGGACCAGAGAAATAGGTACAGGCCCTGAGATCTGGCAACCCTAAACCCTAGGCATTATGGCTAAGGAAGTAACAGAATTATTGTTCTATGCCCCTGAGTTCTTTCTGGCTAGCAAAAGCAGACAAAGTGAGTCAAGTTAAGATTTGTTTGTTGGTTTGTTTGTTTTAAAAAATAACTACATCTACATCTATATCTACCTCCAACAAGTTCATGGCAGAGTACAGGGCTCTCTTCCTCACTTTATCACTAGAAAAGCTTTGAGAGAGAAGAAGAGAGAGAAAGAAAAAGGGAGATTGCACTTGGCCCAAGGTGACTGAGTTTCATGGGACAGTGGAACTAGAATATGGATCTGCCAAGTCTGTCCCAATCCACTACACACTACAGTGTCTTTCATATCAAAGGTCACCAGCATCACACCATGCCACTGGTGTTTTGTGCACTGAGAAAAAGAGAGTAAATAATTTGACCATAGCCAGTCAAACATCTCTTCATTTGTATATGGTAAATGTCTCAAAGCATGCGTAACCAATTCTCTTCCCCTCACCATATTGTTTCACTGAAGCTAACAGCTACTTGTTGAAAAGTTTAAATATACATATGGGGATGTATATTTTAGGATCTTGTTTTTGAAAATCGTGGCTTCTGGCAGACTGCAGCAGCTGCTATCCATGTGGCGCTTTCATCTGGAAGAACTACTATGTTAATTTAGCAGCTGTGGAAATGTATTTTGAGTTAAAATGAGAATTTGTTTAAAAAAAGATCAATTAATAATTGGTCAATTTTCAGTCTCATGAGTATGAAAAGTATTGCCTTTCAAGCTAAAGTTTGGTTTGTCAAATCAAAGCAAAAACCATTATATTCAGGCCATTTTCGCACTACACTGTTTTAGTGCTATTATTCCCCTTTTAACATCCGGTGGAATTTTGGGGTTTGTAATTTACTGAGGCCAAAGAGCTCTGTGGCTGAGGGTTCTTAATCCTCCTCCCTAAACTGCAAACCCCAGGATTCCATAGGTTGTTGAAAGTGGAATAATAGCACTATAACAGCATAGTGCAGAAATGGCCTCAATGTCACTCATAGTTTTTATATACATCATCAGCAATCCACAGGCAGAATATTTTCTGGACATTTTTCTAGGAGTAATACAAGAAGCCCCTATGCACCAGATGGACAATGGTAGAGACTCCAGATGTTGTTGGACTGTAACTCCCAGCAGCATTCAACATAGCCAGAGTTGATCTAGAGACAACATGTTCCCCACTTTTTCTTTGGGTTTCTTTCTCTTTGGGTTCAAATCCTCATTCAGCCCCAGAAACCCAGTGGGTGATTTGGGGAAAATCACCCTCTCTCAGCCTAACATGAAGGCAATGGCAAATCTCTTCTGAATAAACCTTGCCAAGAAAACCCTAGGATAGAATTCTGTAAGTTGGAAATGACTTGAAGGCACATGAACATCAGTGCAGTCATGCATTTGGTGTAAAGTTTGAAAAGGAGCCTATGCATGTAAAGCTCAATGTGTGAAAACTTTCCACATGTTTGATAACTTCTATTGCATAAAGGGTTCCCACTCACTTGGAGAACTTATTGCACATACAGCTGAACATACATAGGCTGCTCTTTTCAAAGATAATCCCAATCTAACAGGATGCTGGGGGGGGGTAGGATGCTCAATGTTAGGAGTAAGGTCAGTGGTTGTGTTCCAACATCCTCTCCCACACGTTCATTAAGATAAGACTGGGTGACTATGTGGAGGAGGGGTGCTATTTTTCTGTTCCTAACCCTTTTGCAGGCTGTACCCACAACTAAGCACACCTCAAAACCTTATTTTCCCTTGCTTCTCTTCAAAATGGTGACCTAAAATGAGGTCATATCACTTCCAGTCACATTTTTGAAAGAGAAACATAGGGGTAAGAAGGTATTTGAGAGGGTTGGGGTTTTTTCATAGGTTGGGTAGGGGGATCTTGTGTGCTAGTACAAGTAGGGGTGATCGTCAGCCCAAAATGAACCACTATTTTAAATGGAAGTGTTCAGGGGGCTTTGAGGCACAGTTATAGGACCGAGAAGACCACAAAAATGGGGTCCTGATTTAAAGTAAGGGAAGAAGGATCACATGAACATATTATAACAGAACAGTTACATCAAGGCTGGGCATCATGCCTCTCTCCAGATGTTGCTCAGCTTCCAGAATGCTTCAGGACTGGTTATGGTGAGTATGCTGCCTTGAGTTGCAGTTCAAAAACATCTAGAGAATGGCTTGACTTGTATTCCATCCCTAAACAATAACTAGAGCCTAGTTAAAGGACTAGTGGCAAATTTTGAACTGCAGGAACCTATCATGACAGTCTCCATAAACACATCAATGAAGAAGAGGCCTTGATATCAACAAACAAGTTCTAGAAGTTTTGATCTCCATCAGAAACAGTGTTTGTTTTTTTTTTAAATAAACCTAATGGGTCAGATTTGCCTATTCAAGTTGAAGCCAAAACACTTTGCAACACAACAGAGGTACCACAATCAATATGTTTTTGCTTGGAAGTAACATCTTGGTTCCAAGTGACTATGAAGATTGCAGCTAAATTTTGGCCATGTCTGTACTAGAGGCCATTAGTGCAATATACTATTATAACTGCGACATTGCCATTTGTGTGATGCTGTCAGGTTAGGAATGCTGTTTGCTGCATACTGCTGCCATTAATGGATGAGTAGCAGTATTACCACTGGTGTTCCTTCTGCACCACAGCATCCTTGGTTGCTCCCTGTCCCCAATTTCATTCCACCGCACCACCCTGATTGGTCAGGGTTTTTGTTGTTGTTGTTATGTTTTCTTTGGAAGCTGTACTAAACATGGCAGTACACTATTGCATTTTCATGCTATAACGCCTAAAAATGTATTTAAATAAACAAAAAGTGTTAACTCAAAGGAGAACTTTCAGATAAACACGGAGAGGTGATCGATTTTGAAGTTACCACTCTGTGGGAGTCACTGAGGGAGGGAAGAACTGGGCATACCCACAGTGCACCCACTGCTGGATCTGCCATAACTGGAAGCACTATCAAGTGCTGTAACAGTTCCTCCTGAGCCAGCTGATGGGATTGAAGCACTATAGGAAGCACTTTACAGAGTTTCCAGAAAAACTCTGTAAAGTGCTTCCTATAGTGCTTCAATCCCATCAGCTGGCTCAGGAGGAACTGTTATAGCACTTGGCGATGCTTGGGGACAGGATAGCAGCTGGATAGTGACGACATTGCACACAAGCATGGCTCCTGGACTACTAACAACCCACTGCTATGGTGATATAGTGACGTTTTGTGGAAATGGCTTCTAAGTGAATAGGGGAACCTGAGGGCTTGCTAACAAATTACATCATTGTCTCCACTATTTGAAAAGCAAGAGAGTTCTGTTCATGTGAACCCTGGCTGCACTATACCACTGAGTTAAACATGAGGCAAAGGTACTCAGTGTAAGAAACGGATGGGTAAGAAACCTGATGAAAGATGTAACATTCATGTAAGTCATTACTTTATTATCTGGATTTTATTTAAGCATGTGCTTTCTTGATTAAAAACTCCACTTCTTTGGATGCAGTACTGAATGGAATGGGTTCATATCATGAAAGCTTGTGCTAAAATAAAAACCAGTGACACGAAATCCCCACCTTTTGATATACTATTATCTGATGACTCACTCTTTTGACTCTTCCTAATTAAGGACAAGTTCCATTATTTCGAGGGGGATCCACTCTTTTGTCAGTTCTTCTTGTCTATGGAAGTTCACTTGGAACTGCTTGCGAGCATGGGCTGCTTGCAAAGTGACCTGAGAGGGGAAAATGGTACTAAGCTGGCTGAGAGACTTCGCAAACAGTGTGCATGGAGTTGGTCCCAAGTGAGCCTCTGGAAGTCCTTCATGCTCCCTAGAGGACAGTATATGGGTTCCACTTTTCAACCAATTCCATTTTCTCACAGTGCTCTGGTCCTTAATGTGTCAAGTAAGTGAAGGGAACCTGTAGCCTTAAAGAGGCTGTTACATTTCCTTCCCCCACCCTTCAGTTCCTTTCCTCTCTTTTATGCTGCAAGAGAGACAACTACTTCTTTGAAATTTCTTTCTGTATAGTTACTGAGCCTAATAACAACAAGGACCCAAGGATACAACAAGGATACAACTGGGGCAAAGCAGAAGGGAGTCACTGTTTTATCTAGCAACATCTTGGTTGTACAGTTAAGCTTCTTCACCTGGGATCAAATTTTGGATTTTTGCTGTTTCTTTGCAAAATGATTTGGCTTTAAAGAACTGCAATCTAAGGATGGAGAGCTGACATTGCAGCCAGTGGTCAGTTGACTGAAGATAATGACCCATCTGTTCAGGACCTAAATGTCCAAACTTCTTTGTCTTCATCAGGACAGCACTCAAGTCTAATATCTGTCTCTCCTAAAAAGTGTGGGAAGTGCCCTTTGAACTGCTTTGGCTTATGTGCATCCTCATTTGAGACATGAGGCACTACAATATCAGCCTGTGGAAATATAAATGTGCAAAGGGGCCCAGAAAAAGCTCATCAAAATATATTTTTCTAGAAAACAAATGTAACTTCATATTGTAACTAGATTCCTTTAATAAAATTTTCTTCAGCCAGATTTCTTCCCACGGTTTTGGCTTTACAACTCCCACCCTCCCTGGCCACCAGTTATGATATTGTGATAGATGGAAGGTGTAGTTAGGGATCAGTGGGCTTGTTTTCACTGTAATAAAAGAAGACGCAAAAGTGACCAATTTGCCTGTCTCCTAGAGATGTGAGAGTTTTCTTTCAGTTCCATTCTTAGTCTGAAGATACCAAAATTCACAAAATCTGAATGAAGCAGACACATTTCTCCATTTGCCTACGTTACATTTACTTGTGGTCCAGAACATCTAGAGATGCCACACTGGGGAAGTCTGTTTTGATAGACTCTACCTTGTGGCTGGCCAGCCCAGCACCATCCCTTTTTAATTTGCATGGTGCTTCATAGGGACATAGTATACCTAAAAAATAAGTATGGTAGTGATGAATGCTCTCCAGTGAACATGACAACAATGTGCATGTGTACCAAACAAGAAGCCTGAGAGATTTTGATGATTCTTACTTCCTAGCACCATGTTTTCGTTTTTTGTGCACAAGAATTTATTTAAAAAGTGTAAAAAGTGTAATTTTATGTGGGGAAGTCATGCAGCACCACATCTACAGTCTGAATGGTATGTTCCAGGAAATTATGCACAATCTCTTTGTATTGACTGACACTGTGACATGTCTCCTCCTGCCCCTCCCTTCTCCCAAACATCCTGGAAGTAATATAAGTAAAGGTTAATTGCATTATAGCAATAAATCTCAGGGTGCGCTCTGCATTTTCCATGCTATTCATTAATGGAAGCTGAACTAATGATTTTTGAGGTGTTGGGTTCAAAGCTTTTAGAAGCATTTGTCTGATGAGAGCAATCAGGGCTGGAAATGATAACTTGCCCCTTTGCCTTCCCCTAGCCAAGGCTCATTAGATTGCTCCATTTCCTGTGTCTGAAAACGTATGAGTCAGCCTAATGAGTCTATTTTCCAACTGAAGACGAAGCAAGTTTCAAGCATATTTGAAGATCTTAAATCCAAATCTGCATGGAAAAGAGAAACATTTGGCTTAACAAATGTAGAAAGAAGCACAAAGTGGAAATGAGAGACCCAAAGGCTGCTTTGAGGGGCAAGACAAGATGACTCCTGTATGAATGGCCTTTTTCTCTGTGTTACAACAGTTTAGGGAGGGGAAATTTGATCCAGGTCAACCTGACAGTTTTCTATACCTAATGAAACAAATATAAGCAAGCACCTTTCCCTGTCGCTCAGGATTTTGAGGGCTTATTCATGTATTGTCTGAGTATGGACGTCACATGCCAGGGTAATGGGGTCTCCAGGGGTTTCCATTCCAACCTACTGGTCCTTTCACTGGTTGGTCAACCTATTGTGCACTTCATAATAAAAATAAAATTTGGTGCAGAGACAACTATTTATATTACTAAAAGATCTGGTTGATTTATTTCCTTCAGGGATAAACCAGTACACCATGCAGGCTCTTAGTTTTACAGTACCAATATGTAAATACTAACATGTAAAAGTGATAATAAGGAAACTGAATCTTCAGCTATATTAAGGCATAGATCGTTGTACATGTTGCTGGGTAACATATTTGTGTGAAAATTGCAGGTACAGGATAATATTACCCAGTGTAACCTTAAACATAACAAACAATATGCGATGAGAAGGTTTAGCTTAATTTCCTCTTATGACACATCTCTTCATGGCCACCATTTAAAAAATGGCTGCCTTTGTCTTCAAGAGCCAATGATCCATGCTCAAATCAATTTAATATTTAGCAAGTGAGCTATATGGTTCATTTCATGTTTTTTTTATCACAAAGTGCACAATTCTGCTACACTGTTGAGATAGGAACTATTTTTAAAACTGGGGAACTGAGCATGGATTTCAAGCATGGGAAGCTGTTTGCATATTTACTTTAACTATTTATATTCCACCTTATATCACAAGATTGCAGGGTGGCATACAGGTAAAATCGATTTAAATCTATTTAAAATGTAAAAGGATAAGAAATAATTTAAACAGCCTAAAAGCATATTAAACAAGTTAACAAATAGATCAAATTAAAACAGTTTAAAATCACAGCCTAGAAGATTTTGGGGCAAAATTTCATCAAAAGCTATGTTTTCACTTAATGTTGGACCACCACAGAATTGAACTCTGGCTTGTAGCCCAGACTAGTGTCTAACTTGGGCTTACTCCTGAGTTGTCCACACTCTCTGGGGACTGGAAAAAAATTGCTGGTGTGCCTTCCTCTACCATGCTCCTAACTTTTAATTTCAATGAGGCATTAAAATAGGCTGCAGGCTTCTGTGGAATACAGGGCAAGAGGCTTACAAAGGGTTATTTCTTCTTTATATGAAGACAATTTCTCCACCCAGTGAGAGGATGACCTATGCTTATCACTGTAATCTTCAATCCAACCTGCTTCTCACCCATGTGCTAGGACAGGAGCAGGAAAACTGTGGCCTGCAGATTACATTCAGCTGCTGGGTCCAACTTTTGTGGACCCTGAAGCCTCCCCACCATGACTCAAATCCCCTAATCCCCTAATCTTCACTTTTTTTAAAAAAATGAAATGATTCTGGGCAAATTTTGCCACCAAGGCCATGGAAAAAACTCACTGAACACATCAAAATATATGAAAATACCTCCATCCCTATAAGAACCCCAGGACCTCATACTACTTCACAAATACTTATGTTTTTTTTCCCTACAGTTCTTCTCAAAATTGCAAAAGAAAGTGACATGGATTACTTTCTGTTGTCCTTTTGAGAGAGACTGCAGAGAAAAGCAGAGATATTTCAGCTCTCTGCATGTATGGGGATGGGTGCAGCCCATTGGGTGGGTCTTCAAGGAAACTTGCCCCTGGTCCCCACACAATTGCCCACATACTAGGAAAAGCTAAGCAGTGGTCGCTGGTGACTTCCATGGCAGATGGTAGCAAATATTCTCCAAGCTTTAGTCTGATGTTTATTGAAGCTCCCTTAACGTTTGTATTAAAACTAGGAGTAGATTCAGTACTTCATAGACATGGAAGCCACCAACCACCATTGAATGTGTAATAAAGGCTGCATTGATTCTTGATTTTTTCAGTAGGCCTTTCAAATAGCTATTGGTTCTGAGTAGCTGTCTCAAACTTTGCCAAATAATAGTATCATGTTACAAACTTTAAATGCACAATGATTTGGTGGATGTATTAGACAAGTAAAGGCTAACACTTGGATGTAAATCTTTGTAAAATTCATTCTTGCAGACAAGAATGAATGATTTTACCATTTTTCTTCTTGCTGTGAGAAAGCTGTCAAGGACTGGTCAATTTTTCCACTGGCTTTTTGCAATTCACTACTTATTCTATGAGACCTAGTGTGGTGTAGAGGTTTGAACATTGGACAATGACCCTGGAGACTAGGGTTTGATTACCACTCAGCCATGGAAACCTCTTTGGTGTGTCACTCTAGCCTCAGAAAACTTCATGAAAGGTTCACCTTAGAATCAGCATAAGAAATGATTTGAAGACACATAACAACACAGCTTATTCTGTGCAACACAATTCATATAGGATTTTATTGACCAGAATATAGCATTTTGGGGGCAAATTTTTTTTGTTTATTTGCAGAAATGTTGTTTTCTGTGCAAGAAATCTGCTTTCTTCTAGAAAAACCACATTTATTTTTTATTTGCAGTAAGTCCTGGACCTTTAAGATTCTCATCTGTCCAGTATTCTACTTAGCAGGATTTTCAACACTTGAAGAAACTATTTTTTGACTATTTTCCAAATACTTCCAAATATTTTTCTACCTGTAATGAACATGTAAACCTTTGCCTAGTCCAAATGTTAGGTACATAGACTCTAGGTTCAATTTTACACAGCAAGGACATTGTGATCTGGCCCCAACAATGAGAGGTAGATGCATTTTAAATCTGCAGAAGCAAGAGCAACTGAAGCATTTAGCTGCCTGAGACAGAGCATCTGATTTCATCCGCTTCTTTACAAAGTGAACAGTACCCTAGACCAGTCAAGTCGTTTGGTCACCATGCAAGCCCACAAGCACCTCTCTCCGGCAGTAAAAATGTAATAAGAATCACTTAAATTACTGACTTTCTACCCTTTCAAGGCACTAGTTCTTTGTTCATATCATTTGTACATATAAAAATGAAAAAAATTCCAATCTTTTTCCTGGATGAAATTATGAAAATGTTTGTGCACTTTTGATGACTTCCTACATTTGGGAGCTGTTTTCTAAAATAGGGTTTATATAAAAACATGCCATTTTGTGAAAAATGTGTTTTTAACACAAAAAATGTTACGATTCCTCAAAATCCAATTTGTGTATTCAAAACATAACATTCTGTACAAAACAGAGTGTTTTTGTGCAAAGTTTTAATAAAAATCCCTCCAAATATGAAAAAAAAAAAACCACAAAAATGAGTAAGCCCATTGGTTAAATAACCAATGAGCTATCCAGGGGAAGTCAACGTGTGTTTTGCAGATGCTAAAATGTATGTTGAATATGGTTTTATGAATGCTGACTTTGTTTTTTTAATAATATACTAATAAAAAATGAACAAACCTGTGAATAGCATGTTCAGATGTGTTAAGACTTCTATTCTCATCGAGGACAAGAAAATCTGTGAATATCTTTTTCATCCTTACACCCTCGTTCTTCTGCTTGCGGTGGCTACCTTATTCTACATATCTATAGGGCTGATTCTATTAAAAGTCATTTTCTTGTACCATATGGCAGGCTGTGCAACTGTGATGATGGATTCAGGGGGTGGTATTTGGTCCTTAGGATACTCTGGGAGTCACAGAGACTATCAAAAAGGGGGCAAAATTAACAGGAAAAAAAGGATATTTCTTAAATGTTGTTGCAGAGGGAGTCTTGCAACCAATTCAAAAGGTAAATTGCTAGCCTGGACGCTTCTGAAAAATTATGGTTACAATTCTGTGAGTTAGGGAAAAGTCTGGAGAATCTGGAGAAGTCAATGGTTTCAAAAACAGCCTTGAGTTAGGTGCATGAAGATCTAGGGCCACACTAGCCATTGGTTGGTGATTTATGTAACATAAATGACAATCCTGTGGGATACCTGCGAACAACTGCTAATAATATGAAGGAAAATATCTGAAACACCATTTTTAATTCTAATCATATTTTAGTAGGAGTAAGCCTGATATAATGGGACTTACATTCAAGTAAATGTACAATGGGATTAGCTGTTTAACCCATGTAATCCTTGAGCCTCTCTACATACTTTTTTTGTTTATTAATACATTTATCCTGACCTGAAAATTTGAAAGGGAACACTGGTTATAAATTCCAACCACAAGCATGCTGAAAAAATTGTTTCCATAAAATTACACTTAACAATCTACAGCAAAGCTCAGGGTGAACCTTTATATCAAGAGTCTGTGGCTAACCTTCTAAGCAATAAATCAATTTTCATTGGACAACAGATAATTGCAATTAAGGTTTATAATTAATGTTCATAAATAAAAAATGAAATACTTTTTTCCTTCATTCATTTCACATGTTTGGAGAATGTTCCCTGATAGGAAACCTTGCTAATTCTGACCATATCCTCTACCAGCATGATTCCATAATTCAGATTTCTCTTCTTTGCATTTGGAACATCTGATAAGCCTCTATAAAAAGATAACAAGCTTGTTTGGCAACTTGGTGTCCTGAGAATGATACCTATTGGATTGTACAGTTTGCTCAGAATTCAGGGCCTTCTTCAGGCACACAAGGGAACACAGAAGCACAACTTCAGTCCCTAGTATTACTGTGAGCTTGCTGTATGTGCAGAGGTTCAATTCCAGGAATCCCATGTAAAACAAAATATGTGAGTATCACATCCCAATGTAGCCAATGGATGCAATGCACAAATGTGTGCCCATTGTGTACATTGACTATAATGGCAGTGATGCTCCCAGAGAAGAGTACCCTACCCACTGAACTCTCAGATCCTGAGCAATGATCGTGGGTTTCAAAATACATAGGTCTGGCTTCTACCATGGCTATGCACAGTTGCATCCGAGTCCTAAATATTTATGCATTCCTATCAGGCATTATCAAGCACTCAGACCTAAGCCGAACCTGTATCCCAGAGGAAGGCAAAGCAAAGACGAGATACCAGAGTACCAAGAAGACTGAGGAAGTCAGCAGGTCTGAAAATTTTTATACTTATCAGACTATTTCTGCCACCACATGACTTGACAGGTTTGAAGGATTATGGGTTGTTATGCAAAGATACTGGGTAGGATTACCTCCATTTCTACCCATCCATTCTAGCCATCAGTTCAAGAGATGTTGACAGGAGGGATTTCATGCCTGAATTGCAGGGGTCCTCATTTAAGCTTTATGGGAATCTAGCAGATATCCCAGTCTAGCTGCTAGAAAGATCCACCTCTCAACACTTGAATGTGACAAACACTGGGGTGGGCGCATTATAGGCAAGCAGCATAGAAAACCTATTAAATTCTTTTGGTACATAGACTCTGCTACACATCATTCACTATAGAGGATGTAGCAATAGATAATAGGACAGGATTGCCTCTCTACAATCACCTGACTCCCAGGAACATTTTGTTCTGTGCTACTATTATCCTGGATTGAACTACCAGTGGCAGAATTAAGGAACCTATGTTCTTCCAGATGATTTTGGTCTTCAGCTTCCACCACTTTTAGCCTAAATAGTCCCAAAAAGCAGGAATAGGAGTTTGAAGAACCGGGTCCATTGCTGGGTGCCAGTTTTCTGCTCTTCCAGCAGAAAACTGGCACCCAGCAACAAACCCGATGCTTCACACTCTGGAGTACAGAAAGATGCAATGCTGATAGGATATCCATGTAGCTTTGGGATAATATAATCCCTGGAGACACTGACTTGCACTTAGCTCTTGCTGGCCCTGCTGAAAATCAAAGATTGGTCATCACAATAAAAACAAACAAAGAAGAATCCAAATAAAAATATTTTCATAGCAGGCATCTTCACAGGAAAATTTCCACAAGTTCTCTGTTTGTGCCAAGAACAAGGATTTGACTCTTGTTTCTAAACAGACAGAAATGAACAAGATTAAAGCACAATGTAAAACAAATGCTCTTTTTCCCTTAATTACCTGCTCACAGAACAAGGACATCAAGTTCTAAAACCTGAACAAAGAAACACAATGCAACAGCAAAGCCCTTCTGTCATCAGTTGGTGCATTTAAAACACCATATGGCTCTTTTTCTGGTAGCATTTCAGTTGGTGCTATTATACCTTGGGGGGAGATAACAGTATCTATTGGTAGGGTTTACAGAAGGGTGCATAGCAACTAGTGTCTGAGGCGTAGAATTAGAAGTGACTATCATCTCTTTGCAGGCACTTAAATCAAACAGAAGCCTTGTGACAGGACCCCAAGAGAGTAATGCTGAAACATGTTTGAAGATTTCCTTGCCAAAATTTGCCTGAGATCTGGGAAGGACTAATTAGTATGGATGCCAATTTCAGTACAGCTGGATACATCAGTCTGTCATAGCACAAAAAATGTGTTTATATTCATACACAGGCATCTATTCTTGTATGACAGCATTTGTCACCTTTTAGGAGATTGTGCTTTCTGTTTTCACAAAGATTTTCAGCAGTGATGAAAATCATCTTCCCTCTGGGTAATTTGGGAAATCATTTAGAATTTAAGAGCGAGGTGGAAATCTTTGTGAGTAACGACAAATTATTTTTGGACAGCTGGCAAAAATGTTCACTTATTTGTTTCAATTACCTTTGCTTGTCACTGGTCTCAGATGTCCTCTTCTCATCAAAGTGATGTCTTGAGATAGCCATCTCTGATTAGCCATGAAGCACTGTTACTATTCAATTCATCTTATGATGCCCATTTGGGTGGAAGCACCCAGTTGATTAATCCAGGGAGGAGAAAGGAAGAACTATCAGGGAAATAATAGTGCCAAACCAATAACTGCAGCAATCACTGAAAATGGTATTGCAAAAATAAAAGATTTTTTTAAAATAATATATAAAAATGAAATCAAAATGAGTAACCCATACCATGGGGAGAGGTCACAGCATTTCATTACCAAACACACTGATTTTTACTTCAGTATTGAAAGTGGGGTACATTTGGTGTAGCTCTAATTACTGTACTTTCGGGAAGCTAAATACAATTTACAGAAGTGTTGAGTGATTTCAGATCATTCAGTTTAGCCATTCTCCCATTGGTCTCTGCACCCTCTTAATTGTATAATTCAAAGCAGTGGGTCAAAAGGAGGAAAATAGGAAATATAAAAAGTAGAATGGGGATGATAGAAGGAGAGAGAGAAGCCAAGAGAGGAAGAAATGGAGATGGTGCATGAGAAATACTTTTCAGTTAATTAACCAAGTGCATAACAGGTCAGAACATTCTAGAAGGACCCTGGCTGTTTGAGAGGCTTAGGCTCCAAATGCCTTTTTGCTCCAGCCCATTTCCTTCCAAGACTCACTTTTTTAATCCTGACCATTCTTTGATTTGTGTTTCTTCTCATGTTCTGACTTGGGCTTCTTTCTATTCTTCCCAACAAGTCATGTGGTGCATTTCCTCCAGTCTTATCTCCCAAGGCAGGAAGCATTCTTAGTTTACTGAATGTGACAGAAGGAAAACAGTCATCCTAATGAATTCTACAGACCAATTCACAAAAATATATGTTTAACTTCAGCTTTAATTGGGGACTCTAGTGAGTTTGATGAAATTGCTAGAAAACTGCTAGTGAATTAATACACATAGTTAATTCCAGGCCCTGTCATCCACTGCCTTCAGATGACTCAATGGATCCACTAATTCCAGGTTAGCTTTAAAAAATAAATAAATAAGAAATTGGTTTCTCTGAAAATGTCAAAAGAGGCAGACCCCTTGAAGCAGCTTCATGTGGTCATCTCTCTTCCTCATCACAGTCTTATCTCACGTGTAATTGTGCTCTTCAGGATTTAGAACTGTAGTTTTCATTGTAAGCCTCATATCCCTGCAGAGGAAGAGCTTCTGACAAGATAAATTATCATTATTATGATTACTAATCTATTAATACAGAAGCATCAGTCTACAGATAGATTAGAAGAGCTACTGTTGGTGTCAAGCATTCCAAGAAACTAAAAACACACAAACCTCATTGCTGGATGGTTACTTAAAACTACTGCTACAGCAGTCTGTATAATTGATGGATGTTCTATTTGTTGTGTGCCTTCAAGTCATTTCTGACTTAGTGTGACTCTAAAGTGAACCTATCATGGTGTTTTCTTGACAAGATTTGTTCAGAGGGCATTTTCCATGGCACTTCTCCAAGGCTGAGACAGTGTGACTTGTCCAAGGTTACCCAGTCAGTTTCCGTGGCCAAGCCGGGATCTGAACTCTGGTCTCAAACCCTCATGCAGCACTGAAACCACTGCATCACACTAGCTCACACATATTTTATACTTTCCTGGTATTGTTCACCAACCTCTTTCCTCCAGATTTAAAAAGAAAATCTAATAAATGCATTGCATGATCATTTTGTCTAACTTTTTTTTTTACTTTTGACTACCTTTGTTTGTATTATTATTCCATTAATACTTATGATTACAATCTGATTCATGTCATTTTTACTTGTTAAAGTTGCATTGAGTTTTGATTCTCATATTTTTCAAAGGAGATGCAGTTGCTATTCTGATTCCTGAATCTTTTAGCATTTTAATCTAATTTGCCTCACACAAATCAATTAATTTTCTGACAGGTAGGAGAAAAAGTTCCATATTATATAAGCATTTTAAAAGGGCACATGGAAGTAGGCTATTATGTCATAAAATCTGTGGAATTTATACATTGGCAAAGGCCTCAAAGGTAATCTGGTTCAAGTCATGGCCAAGGCATGAAATTCACTGCTACAACAACCTTGTGAGATGACCATCCATCCTCTGTATGAAACCCTCTAATGAAGAGAGACCATGACCATCTAAAGCAGTTGGCTCCATTACGGAACACCTCATACCATCAGAAAGTTCTTCCTTATATAATTGAAATCTACTTTCCTGTAATTTGAACCCACTGGCACAAGTCTGACATTGTAGAGCAACAAAAGACAAAATAGGTGACATCACATCAGATATTTGAAGATGGCTCTTTGCTAGGCTCTACATAACCAGATTGTTCAAACTTTGCTTATAGGATTCAGTCAAATAGCCTCTTATCATCTTTGCCACCCTCCTCTGAACACAATCCAATTTGTTGACATCCTTCCAAACTACAGACTACAAATAACTAAGCAAAAGGGAATAAGAAACATGGGGAAACAAAATATAGGAAAGAGCTAGAGTGCTACATTTCTGGCTCTATCCCTGCAACAGGTGTTGATACCTAAAGGGGCAATCCTACCATGTGTAAAGGTCTAGGCTTGTTAAGTCTCCATGTGAGTTAGAACTCTAATCATATAGGTTGCTTGGGAGGAAAAAAGCCCCTATATATACAGAGGTCTATGTGCTTTTTTTCTACAGATTTTCTCCCTCTCATGAGTGGATGACAGAGGATGGGAAATCACATGATATAGGGCAAATATTATGGCCCCCTTTCCATATGGGATACCCCTTGTGGGCTGCCCCAAAAACAGGTCTCAGGCTGCCCATCCATGCTTGACATGCTTTCTGAGGAAACATATGTGTACTAGCAGTGTAAACACAGCATATATGTTTGCAGAATAAAATGGGGCTCTGTATTACATCAGAGTATTATCGGGGAACAGTTTTGCAAATTCCTTCTTCATTTATCAACTGATGGAACTGCTTTTTAAAAGAATTCTTCTGTGCAACAGGAAAATTATTAGGATTTGGAGACCACTGAAAATTGTATCTGATAGTTCTTTACAAATAACCTTAAAAATACCCAGGTTCCCATCCAGGGAGAAATGTATCTAGCAACCCATCCAGCATCAAATAGCATCAGACAACTTCATTTAATGTTGTGCGATATCCCTGAACAGCAAGTGTGCCTTTTGCATGCTGTTATTATAATCAAGAAAGTTTAATTGCCAAGAATAAATTGCATCAGATTTTGTTTCTCTGCTCTGTTGGAATTCTTACTAGATTCATTAGCAGCTATTTATAGAATCCTCTAGAATTTTCTGGATATCCCTTCCATTAATTACTCAATAGCTTGCCCAAACAGGTTGATTTCCAGTGATACATATTAATATTAAAAGCAATATTAAAAGAAAAAGTATTCTTCTTTTAACCAGTTGGAATCACAATTGATTTCATTGGATCTTCAGAAGGCCAGTAGCAAACTGCAGCTGTGATATAGCCAGGAAACAGCCATGTGTGTCCCAAGTGACCAGAGGGAAGAATTCCTTCCAGTAGAGCAGCAAACATATCCATACCAGGTCAACCAAAAATCCTGTTGGCTGGCCAGGAGGGAAATTTGGATGAGGTTACTGCAAATTGCTCATCATCCTTCTCCATGCCATGTGGAAAGAAGTGGGGAAATTGACCCATTCACCTCCACAGTCTCAAAGGGTCACAGATAGGAAGTCCCTGCTTGCTATTTTAAGTCACAGATATCCCAACTGCTTTTATTACTAGCTTATAAAATATAATTTTTTAAAAAAGACACTTGTAATGAACATTATAACAACAAAAAAACGTTTTTTGCCAATAGTTGTTTTCATACACTGTATTTGCAAGGGGTTGTGTGTGAGAAAAATTTAAACCTTCTTTTGTCTCATTCTCACCCTTGTCAACCAGAAACACTTTTTTTGTTGTTGTTTCGTATGTAAGTGAGTTATTTCTGTGCAAGAAACACCTTTTTCTCTGCAGGACATATTTCTATTATTTCTATGTAGAAATATTATCTGTTCAAAACAATGTGTTTTCTGAGCAAAAAAAGTCATGCCAGTTTTGTATACAATAAGTCCCAAACTTATTGAACACTACAGTTTTTGAAGACTACCTTTCAGTGGGAAGAGAATTGTGAAAATTACTTGTAACTTCCTTTGAGAAGAAACTTAGCAAAGAATTGCATCCTTATTTACTACTGCTTTCATGGATGAGGTTTCCTAACTGGAAAGTTACTCTTGCACATGCACTTTTTCAGTTTCTAAAGACTAACTGACTGCTGTTGTGAAGACTATAAAGCAGTGGTTCTCAACCTGTGGGTTGCGACCCCTTTGGGGGTCGAATGACCATTTCAGAGGGGTCGCTGCTCCTCTATCCCACTCTGCCCCCTTTTGAAAGAAGGCGGCCTCACAGCCAATGAGAGTGCTGTTTTTGAGACCCCGCGCTGGCAGGAGGGGAAAGGAGATGTGCTGGGCACGTGTGGGGATGTTTCACCATCTTTCTCTGCTGGGCGGGGGGGCAGAGGTGGCGAAAGGAGACCCTGCACTGGCAGGAGGTGAGAGGAGGTGTGCTGGGCACGTGTGGGGATATTTCACTGTCTTTCCCTGCCAGGCGGGGGGCGGAGGTGGGGAGACCGAGAGGGGTTTGCGGGTGTAGCGTGGTTGAGGGGCTACAGTGGGTATTGCACCCCACTCCCGAGCCCTCAGAGGGGCGAAAAGGAAAGGAGGAAGGAAAAGGCACCCGTTCGACGTGGGAGTGACAGCGTCCGAGCAGCCACACTCCCTTTAAGGGAGGGGGGAGGCTGGAAGTGAAACAAAATGCATTTGTTTATGCTGCCACCATCTTTCCTTTCTCCCTGTCCTTTCCTCCCTGCGCCTCATGTAAAATGTGGGCTGTTTTGGCGTTGCCTTTGGGAGTGACTGGCTTTTTGAACTGTGGAAACCTAACATTCAGAACTAGAACTACTGCCTTAATTCTGGCATTGATGGACGCTTTCTGTGCTTAAAAAAACGGGGGAGGGTTACTGGTTTTTAGGCATTAGAAGTCTATCCAGAGCAGTGTAGGGCAGTGTTTCCAATCTATTCAATGTTGGAAATAACTAACTAAAAAATAAATAAATAAATAAATAAATAAATAAATAAATAAATAAATAAAATCATTTTATGGTCGGGGGTCACCACAACATGAGGAACTGTATTAAGGGGTCGTGGCATTAGGAAGGTTGAGAACCACTGCTATAAAGCATATAGGTGCTCCCAGGTCAGGGCTATCATTTTTGCCAGCCATCTGCCTGACAAGATGTGAGTCCAAAGAATACACTTCCTCAATTCACCAGTAGTCCTGTATCTAAATTCTAAAGTGGTGGGATACTTTTCCACTTGACAACATCTCCTAGCTTAATATCTGGGGTTGGCATCACAAAGCCTCTGGGACACATACCCTTTGCACCTCTTTTCATTTCTAGGCTCCATCTGAACCATGCTTATAAAAAATGGCAGTGGCTACTGCCATTATGCTGCCAAAATTTCTAAAATGTCTTCCTCCTTTCTTTTGCCTCCCCATTGTTTCCAGCAGGGTGTAGGACTTTGTCTTAAGATCTTGCATAAACTCTGTATTTTGGGAATGCACTCTAGAAGATTCCATGCACTCAGTCTGTCCTGGTTTGGCACGTTACTCCTGTGTTTAATTCTTCTTTCTCAACTACTTTAAAAATGTTCCATTTTGCATCTCTTCTTCCCACTTTAACCCTTCATGCTCACCTTACTTCAATTGCTTCAAACTGAGTTCAAGGTTAGCTTAGCAGGAGAAAGTGGAAAGAATATCTTATAAAAAGCAGAAGAGGAGTAGAAACTTGCTAATTAAGAGTGGTTTTCCTTGAAGAGTTCCCCTTTGAATTGCAGCAGGTGCTCTCTAGTCTGTCTGTTTTTGAACAGAGACCCAGATTCTCCCTCCTAAAATAAGGATCCATTTCCCTAAAATAGGATCAGTATTGAAGACAAGCATTTCTAGTTTGATATTTTTCTTCCTCCTTTCTGTTCTGTTTTTGTTTTTGAGATTTGCATAAACCTTATATTTGAAGACTTAGCTTTATTATTTGTCTCTCTTCTTTCTGGTTGATTTACTAATTCTTTGTGTGTGCTGGGACTGTGCAGTGCCACAGGAAAGAAGTGTTAGTTGTGGAAATCATGAGTAGGAGCTATTTTACTATCAATTTATTTTGGGAGTTTTTTCCCCCTGGAAATCAGTGTTGCATTTACATCAGAGCTTTCCAAACTGTGTGCCACAACACATTAGTGTGTCACCTGCAGTCTGTAGGTGTGTTGTGGGAATGTAGTGGGTGGAGGGACTCCCTCTCCCACCACCATGGCAGGCTAAGCCCAGGTGAAGGAGCTGCCTCTGCCACCACCCTGGGCTGAGGAAGACTCTGGCAAGGGTGGTAGTCGTGGTGGACCAGGCTTGGGTGGAGGGGCTGCTTCCACTGACTGAATTATTTACTGAATCACTGTGTCACAAAATGATGCATGTCTAAAAACTGTGTCACCAACATGAAAAGTTTGGAAAGCTCTGCTTTACATTAACAGTGCAGCCATGCACATATCTACTAAGAATTGAGTTCAAGCTATGGTTGGTGACCACATGAGATGTTATGGAGCAAATGAGATTTGATCTGATCTATAATATGCAAAGTGGGTGGTCATGGAAATAGAATTAATGCACTGTATCCAAAAGTTATAGTTTTCGAACTGGCTTAATTTTAGAACAATGTATTATATAAGATTAATAATATATCATATTATTTTTGTCATGAACTCAACCATACTGTTTGTACAAATGTACACAGAATATTGTAATTATTGTTTTTTCTTTCTTTCTTAAACTCAGAAAATAAATCTCACTGTTTCTCTGCTTAAAATAGTTTTATGTGTTCTCCTTCATTAGTAACTTTTCCCATCTTTATCACTTGGCCATGCCTTTTGATTGCACTCTGGTGCTGCTTGGCCACAAGTATTGCAGTTTCCATCTGTGGAATGCTAGAGTATATGAGGCCCTTTTCGCATTAAGGCTTCTAGCGCAAGCAGGGGAGGGCGGCTCACGCAAGAAGCCTTCTCCGGGAGGCTGCCGTTTCCCCCCTCCTTCCTTCCGCAGGCGAAGGAATGAGCGAGGAAGCGGCAGCCTCCCAGAGGCGGCGGCGGCTCGTGCGTCCGCCCCCCGCCAAGCAGGAGGCTCGCGCGCCTGCCCCCCGGGCGAATCAGGAGCCTGTCGCGTCCGTCCCCCTCCCGCGCACGTGAGAAAGGAGCCTGTCCCGTCTGTCCCACCCCAAGCGCGCGAAGCAGGAGGCTGTGCGTCCGTCCCCCCCGCGCACACGAAGCAGGAGGCTGTGCGTCCGTCCCCTCCCCGCGTGCGCGCGAAGCAGGAGGCTGTTGCGTCTCTCGCGCTAGCTCCCCGCCCTGCCCCTTCCTTCCACAGGGGCAGAGGGAAGGAAGCGCGACCCGGCCGCCTCCCCAACACTCCACACAGGAGGTAAGTGCGCGCGGGCACCGGGAGCATTGCGCGAGTGCGGGTGATTTTCGCTTCGAAGCGAAAATCAAAAAACCCGCGATCGCGCCGCTTCAGCCCCGTGAGCCCGGCGGAAGTGGGAATGCGTTGTGCAGAGCGTCCCCACTCCCGCGAGGCTCACGGGGCTGTCGCGCGACAGAAAGCCCGTGCGAAAAGGGCACCACAGAGAGCCACAGCAAGTGTTGCTGGATTTTGGTGGTCATTGCAATAGTGGTAACAAATCCATTGCTGATTATGTATGTGTGAGTGTGTGTGTGGGGGGGGCACAGACTTTTGGCAAAGACTAACAATGGTGGTAGCATGGTTCTCTTAGGATTTCTAGTAGGTCCAATGTAGCTCTCTCTCCTCAAGAGGTTAGGCAGATAGACAGAGTGAAAGTTCTTAAACAGTGCGGTTAAATGAAAAACCTAATGCATGTGTCTGGCATCTTTCTACTATACTATACTACTATATAGTTTATATATTTTATATGTTATATAAATATCTACTATATAAAAGTTAATGTTTGTCAGTGAGTTTGTCTGTCTGTGTCAGACAAGTGGAGACCTCCTGTGATTGGCTGAATGAAGTGAGAAGACCTCATATGATTGGCTGGCTGTGAAGAGTCTATGGAATCCCGGGGTTCGCAGTTTAGGGAGGGGCCTTTAGAATTCTCAGCTGCAGAGCTCTTGGGCCTCAGGTCAGTTGCTGTGGAGATAGGGAAAAGTTACACATACTGGACGAGGCAGTTTGGGGAATCAGAGACACAGAATCTCAAATCTGTGTATTTCAACCGCATCTAATTCGTAAGGTAAGACAAGGTAATTCTTAAGGTATTTCTGACTTTGCAGTTTAGGGAGGGGCCTTTAGAATTTTCAGCCAGAGAATAGGCCAGTTGCTATGGAGATGAGGCCTAGCAGCAAAAAGGAGGACAGTTTATTCCCTCAGGAACCCATCCTCTCTATGGTCCTTTTCACACCTTACCTGATTCTGGTATCGGTGCGTGGGGATCACGCAAGCAGCCTTTTGTGAGAGGCACTCGCGTCCCTTCTGCTTCTTCTCCAAAGCAGCTCCCTGCTGGCCAGAAGGAAGCGTGAGGGCTCTGCCACTTCCTTCCACAGCTCAGCCAGGTACTTTCCCAGACTGTGCTGGGGGAGGAAGCACAAGGGCCGCATCTTTGGATGCTCTGCACGCAGGATAAGTGTGTGTGGGGCCTGGGAGCAACAAAGCCAAAAATGATATATTCTGCAATCGCTGCCCACTGGCCCTGGCAGCGTTGCGCGATTGCGAGGACGTCATGTGAAACAGTCCTCACAGTCACACGATGCTCCAGAGGCTCTTTCACATGTGAAATGGTGTGTGAAAAGGGCCTATGTTAATAACTCTGAATACAGATTGCATTGGGAAATATGCGGCAAAGTTGCAAGTCCCTGGAGAAGACAATTTGTTGAGTTCTTAAGAGGAAAATAAAATCCCAGGCAACACTGGGTAAATACACTAGTATAGTATAAATATATGCTATACTACACTATACTATACTATTTATATATTTTATACTAACGTATCAACTACTACTATACATTTTATACTAATTTATCAATATTAGAAATAATTCAAAATTATCTATAAAAAGAGACCAACATCTTCATTTATTTTGTTTTCACATGCAAGGACAAATAACTTCAGTTGTTTTTTCCCTGCTACATATGATTATGGATTTTTAGAGTACTTTTGGACCACTATGCATACTTTAGGAATCTTTTTGGTAACTTTTATTTACACAAAAACACATGTCCTTTTTTTCATCATGATTCTGGTGCACAGTTCTTATGGAACAAACATTCTTTGCTGCACAAAAATATTGCCTTTTGTTCAGAAAGCAAGAGGGTTGCACATACACCCCATATTTTCTGTGCAGTGAAAGCATATGTATTTTAACCCAGATGTATTCCCACTCCTACAGCGTCCCAACATATGACCTATATTGTAGCTTTTCCCAATTTCCTCAATGGGACATTCCAAATGTCGGAACACACGTTTTTCAGGAAAGATGTAAGTATTAATAAGTAATAATGAATATTAATGTGTATTATTTCAATCTTTTCAATTATTTCAAACAACAGAAATCTTACTACTGGTAGAAAAGGGTTCTATTTTCTAGTATGAAATACAGAATAGGGTGGAGCCCTCTCCATTTGTTACTGCTCTTAATAGTGCTTTACGTGGTTACCACAGTATGAGGCTGCTGGCCCTACTTCTTTGATATCTTTACAGCCAATTGCAAGCACTAACCTTTAAAATTTTCATTGGGAGTTACCTTGAAATGAGTGGATTTGAAAGCACAGATGCAGGGAATATTATAAGCTAAACTCTGAATGTGGAAACAAGAGCAATTCCCCTGTCCGCTTAAAGATCAAGGATTGGAGAGTGAGCGTGGTGCTGTGAAGTGATGCTGTGTACTCCTAAGTGTGGCCAACTGAAAATCAATTAGTGTTTGGGGTGAAAAGATGGGCTTTTTAATCAGCTGAGCCGCAAGGGGGGAAAAGTCATCAAATGGCTATTGGGGGAAAAGTTCTTACAGGCCTTTAATAACCTTGTGAAGAGGAAGTTAGATTTTGTGATGCAAACAAAAAGGATGAAGAAAAGTCTAGTTCAGTATTTGTGACACATTAGCCTGCAAAACTGGTGTCTATACATGGACAACCATCAAATTTTTATACCTTCTTCTTCCAAAGATGTCAGGGGTGACAGCTGAGTTTTATCTTATTTGGTCCTCATGGGAACTCTATGAGATACATCAGATAACTAATGTAATCCCAGTAAGATTTATAGTTGAATAAGAAGT
The DNA here is from genome assembly GCA_948474755.1 of Ctenosaura bakeri. Taxonomy (NCBI): domain Eukaryota; kingdom Metazoa; phylum Chordata; class Lepidosauria; order Squamata; family Iguanidae; genus Ctenosaura; species Ctenosaura bakeri. The sequence goes on from CAOLHI010000484.1 coordinate 777,054, forward strand.
TGAATACAGTCCCCCCAGTCCATGCCTAACAAATTAGAAATCATATCACAGTCATATCACAACCATATCCCACCACAGAAATAGGCCTAATTGCAAAAGTGTATCAGCTTTGTGCATATTTGAGATGTTGGGAAGCCTGATTGTAGTTTCTGGCATTGCATATCAGAAAATGTTGGAGGATTTCTACTTTGTAGGCACTATAATACTGTAACAAGTTGCAAAGGAGCTTATCTCTCATTGAGAATTTAGGCCCAAATTTATGATGCGCTATTACATGATACTTCTTCCTGCTGGTTATGTGTGTGTGTGTGTCTGTATCTGTCTGTCTATGTGCATGTCTGCATGCATTTGAGAGAGAAAAGCAATGGGAGACAAATTGGTTGAAGAAGATTAACACAGAAAGGAGGTGTTCAGTTCACTTTCTGGGAATTCAAGTTTTTAAAATTACTCTGAGATTCTTTTCTTCCCATGGAGAAGATCACCAATTATTTCCTGGTGGGAAGAGAAGTAGCATAGGATTGGAAGGTACCTTTGAAGAGGTAATGGGGCAATATTAGAGTCAACAACTAGGTTGTACATCTTTGCCAGTTTTATTCTTACATTCACAGATTAACTGTTTGAAAAAAAATCTCCCTGCTACATGAGATTAAAGAAGATCTTATGCAGCAGTTTTTTTATGAATCTGCTTTTATAGATGTTTAATTATTTTACATATTTCCCATATTTCCCATATTTCTTGCTGAAAGTTTCTTAGCCATCTCAAACAGATTTTCAGTGAGCATAGGGAATTTTTCTGATTCAGATTTTCCTGTCAAACCAGATCCCCAGAACAAAAAGAATAAAAGCCTGTCAGGAGGAAGTTCCTTTCAGAGTGCTTAAGAAAGTCTTTAGACAAAATTGTCTCCAGGACATCCAATTTCCCGTATATTAGGCATTCCTTCACTACTGCCCATTGTCCACTGCCACTGCTGCCTACACATGTGACCTTCTTCTCCAAGCCCAGTCCATACCTTCATTCAAAGAAAGGGAATTATACAAGCAGAAGAACCTATGGCCCCTTTCACACCTTACATTGTTCACAGTGCCATCTCATGGGGATCGTGTGAAAAGCCTTTTGCAAAAGGGAATCACATATCCTGCACTTCCCTCTGTACCAGCTCTGTGCTGGACAGAAGGAAGCATGATAGCTCCGTGTCTTCCTTCTGCAGCGCAGCCAGGTACTTTCCCAGGCTGCACTGGGGGAGGAAATGTGGCCATCACGCTTCCTGATGTTCCACACACCAGGTAAGTGTGGGAGGGACACGAAAGGAATGCACAATCATGGATCATTTTAGGCAAAGAGCTGAAAATTATATAATCCGCGATTGCCACGGGATCACTGTGGGAGTGATGCACGATTGTGAGAACATCATGTTGAACTGTTCTTGTGATTCTGCATCGCTCTCATGGCCATTTTGCATTTGAAGTCAAGTGCTAAAAGGGCCTATGATTTCTCTTCACTTCTTTCACTGCTTGGTCATTCTGAGAAGACAGAAGAATAGGCAGAAGAGCAATAATGGACTGGGGAAAAAGACCTGTGCAAGAACACAAACTTCTGTCAAGGGCAGACCATGGTCTTAATGTATGAAGATTCTTATCCAAGTACACTCTCCCTTACTTGGATCTTGAACTGCTGGTCGTGTAAGCAGGTGCTGAACAATGCCAGCCCCTAACACCATCCCTGCCATCGCATGTACTTTGGTGGTTGCATACAGTTTGTTTTTACGTATAAAAAGGTAACAAAACAAATAGACTGTGCATTTCAGTGGTTGAGTCATCTGCTTGTTTTCAGCCTCTTTTACTATTGTTCTGTTGATTTAGATTTTGTAAATCTATTTTACATCCTCTTGGGTGCCTTTACAGGCCAATTTTAAAAATTAATTTGTTAATTGCTATAAAGTCAGGTTTGATTTAGTGGTGACCCCATGAATGTGACCCCAAAACACTCTATTACCAACAGCCCAGCTAAAGTCTTACAAGCTCAGGACTCTGGCTATCTTGATTGAGTATTCCTCTTTTCCTACTGCCTTCAATGTGACCAAGCATTATCCTCTTTTCATCTCATGGTATGTCCAAAGCAGATAGCCTCAATTTAGTGATTTTGGTTTCTGTGAAGAGTCCAGGCCTGATTTGCTTTCAGCCTCATTCATTTGTCTTTTTTGGCAGTCTATGGTAGGGATGTAATTCTTCACTAAGTTTCTTCTTCCAGTCCTCTAACACCACATTCCAAATTAGTTTATTCTCTTCCTATCAGCTTTCACAATCATAAATAGAAATTGGAAATACTATGTCATGGACAATATTGACTTTGGTATTTAATGTTCCTTTATAGTTGTCCTTTCAAGACCTGGACCATTTCTGCACTACACTGTTATAGTGCTATTATTCCACTTTCAACCTCCTGTGAAATTCTGGAGTTTGTAGTTTACTGAGGCTAAAGAGCTCTCTAGCTGAGAATTCGAAATGTCCCTTCCTAAACTGCAAACCCCAGGATTCCATAGGATGTTGAAAGTGAAATAATAGCACTCTAACAGTGTAGTGCAAAAATGGCCCTGATCTTCTTCTGATTACTTGATTTCAGTCTTCATTCTGATTTATGACTGACCCAACTATAGGAAATATTTAACTATTTAGATGTCTTCACCATCCATTTTAAAGCCAAGCAAATCATCTGTGGCTTTGCTGTAATTTATAGAGCACAGACAGATTTTCTTCTGATTTTTTTTCTGAAATTATTTGGTGCACTCTTATTCACTATATGTCTGGGCTATGTTGCAACATATAAATGAATATATGAAACAAATAATTTTCAGTTAATGTTGTAATAGCCAGCTCAGGACACGTGGAACAACTGTAGACCTCTGCCTATGCATGTATATGTACACACAAGGAACTTCATCTGGGAAAAGGATATTTTGGTTTCAAGGCTCACTGCTTAATAAAACAGGAGGGGACTATGCAGCTGAGTTTATCATACTGGAGTCCAGTGGAAAAGCAGAAGTGCAGCCACCCAAGAAATTATCATTACAATAAGAGACAGAACAGCAAATGGATTTTCATGCATGGCAAAATAATGTAATAAACTGAGCAAGGCCTCTTACTTGATAAATTATGTGGTCATAGCAAGGGAAAAACAATTTGTTTAAATTTTAAAACCTTCCATGAAGCTATAAAACAAGACTGTTGCTTTCTCCAACTACTTGTGGCATCACTATTTTATTCCTCCCTTCCTTCACATCATGTAATTATTGTTGACATTTGTAGTTTGGACCGTAATCCCATGAATGCTTATGGGAGTTGTTCTCATTGAATTAAGTGCAGCTTATCGGAGAGCAGGCATGGCTAGATTCAGAGAGCGTACACACACAAATCGAAAAGTGGGAGAGAGATGAACTGGCAAGTTTTCCAAAAGAATTTTGCTGTGGGAAAAAGAATAACTAACTCCCTGTTCTTTTCTTATCATGAGAAGTATTAGAAGCTGATGGATCTGAAGCATAAAGATGAATCAGTACGGAACAAACAGAGAGGAAAAGTTTATTGATGGAGAAGAATAAGGACTGAAGGAAACTCTTTGGAAGCAGTAGCAATATGTTAAGTCTACAAATGGGTAAGAATTTCAGTTGAATTGATATTTGGATAAGATGCCACCATAATTCACAAATTTCTTCATATCTGAGTTTTTAAAAATTCAAAGCTGGGACCAACTGAAACTGATAGATGTCCATGTAGGCCCAGGACTTTGATGTATAGCTTTTAAAAGTCTGGCTTTGAATCTCTGTTCATTCAGCCACATTCATCCTAAGATGAAATCCTCAACTCCTTTTTTTTTTCCACGAGAGGCTTGACTTTTACACTAGGCCTGTGCAAAATGTGGCCAAGTGTGAAACTTCAGGGCTATTTAGGTAACCTCCAGGGATCATTTCCCCCCAATACTCTCCAGGGGTCATAGTGAGCATTTTCACTATGCTTTTGGCCTGACTGGTAGAGTTTAGGCCTAGGAAACACCCTTTTCTAAAATATCTTTAAAAAAAACCCCTCAGAGGGCCAAAAACAGGCAAAGTGAGTCTACCTTCATGAGAGCTTTAGGGACGTTTGGGAGCCAAAGAGTGTTTTTGTTGTTGTTGAGGAGATGAGACTTGTGAGGCATAGTTCTTCAAGGGCTCTAGGGAGCAATGCAGTCCTTGCATTTCCCTTTGTTTCCCAACCTTGCTTAATACTGATATGGCAGGCAGTACAGTGCGTTCTTCTACATGTTGGGCATGGTTTTATCTTTTGATAAAGATAAATGATCTCCTTCAGTGCAGATGAAGGAGAACTTTTTTTCCCCAAGTTTGTTTCTGAAGAATATGCCAAACTTTATGTGTGGTTTTTTTTTTTTTTTTTCATATTTGGAATAGTTGGAATTTAAGGTTCAAAGTATTCATATATAGAAGAAAATGGATTTGATAATTCTTCCTCCCCAGGATACATTCTAAGAAAGCTCAGACTGGTGTAAGCTTAATGGAAGGAAAATTGGAGGAAAGAAGAGCAAGAGAAGAACAAGGCCTAGGTAGAATTACACAAAGAAAATTGGATTAAAAAGGTGTTAATGTATGCTGACCTTAAAAGGTAGTACAGTCTTGCTGTAGACCAAAGAAAAATGTTCAAAGGATATTCAGCTACCTTTCATGTCATGGGAGACTTTTATCCTTGTAAGAAACTTACTTTAATATTAATAGGAATAGCTTTGGAATCCACAATACATTGAGAGAGAAACCAGTGAGGAAAACCACCATGGCTATTGGCATTGATAAAGTCATCAAATCTTTTCTTACCATGATTGAAGGCTAGCTAGTGGTGAACGTCACATGGCAGTGAGCCAGGTTATGTGATTTAGCACTTCTCTTTGACCTTCTGGATCAATTTCATTGCATGACTCCATATTCTGCATTTAAGAGGAAAGAAAAATCTCTATCAGTTTTATTAATGCCATTCATAACTTGATAAGCCTCTACACTTCTCATGTGTTTTATTTATTTACTAGCGTATTTACTCAGCATTGCCCAGGATTTTATTTTCTTCTTAAGAACTCACCAAACTGTCTTCTCCAGTACCTGTCACTTCATGCTGCTCCGTGGTCTCTGTTGTATGTGCTGTTCCTGCTCTTTCTGTCTTTTTTTTATCATGGGTGGGTGGAGAGGATTGGGTTTGGTTTTAATGTCCTTTAATGTATTTTAATGTATAATGTATTTCATGCTGTTCGCCACCTCGATCCATGTGGAGAGGCGGGATACAAATAAATATTATTATTAATTATTATTATTATTATTATTATTATTATTATTATTATTATTATTATTATTTTGATCTGTGTTGTCTGGTGATGTTGATGTACTGGCTTTTGATTTTTTTGCTTTCTGTTGAATTTGTGCAATGGCTTTACGTTTTTCTGGAACCATTTTTTGTTTTGAATTTCAACTTTAAGATTCCTCACATATGGAACACATACAATTTAATATAATTTGTAAACTATGTTGTGTATGTCACTTAAATTTATCTCATATATGCCTCCCAAATCTTTTCTGGCATCCTTATTGATGGTAGACCTTGTCTCCATAGCAACTGGCTTGGGCCAAGAGCTCTCCGACTGAGAATTCTAAACTGCCTAAACTGCCAACTGCCTCCCTAAACTGCCAGTCCCAGGATTCCATAGAATCTCCACAGCCAGCCAATCATATGAGATCTTCTTGCAGACAAACAGACAAACTCACTCACAAACTTTGACTTTTACACAGTAGATTTGTAAACAACGGGCAGGATTCAGATATGCCCCTTAGATCTTACTGGACTTCCCTCACCGTTGACTGACCTGTTGGGATGTACAATCCAACAACATCTGGTGGGGCACATCATTACCCTTACTGAAAACTAAAAGGGTCAAAAGACATTGAGGGAATAGCATGGTATAAAAAAATGGTACACAATCTTAAGGTAAATTAATTAATCAATCCATCATGCTAATCTAATGAAGGGTGCCAGCTTGGATGCCTTCAGCCTTAAACATCTGAGACATAATTTAATGTGTGTTGTATGTGTTTGTGTATCTATATCTTTTCTCTGCTTGATACTCATTACAACCAACTTGATTATCAGAAATTCTCCCACACCATCTGTCAGTAAATTTCTTATTTACTTACCTCTTATAGATGGGTGATATCTCATGTCTGGTTCAGTTCAAAGTAATACATTTCAATCTTCTTTTATATTTTAATTAAAAAAAGATTTATGAATTTCCAATGAATCAGAAAAGCCCTAGTATTTTCTTGAAATGGGATTCCTCCCCCTCCAGAAGTATTCACAAAGGGGGGGAGATTAATTTTATTCCACAGGAATCTTCTATACTTACAGATTGAAATATTATTACAATGATATTATTACAATAGGTATGCATAAAAGACAAGGTCATAAAGATGCACATGCTATTCTCTGGCAAACCAAAGCTATCTTCCATGCTGACATTAATGATGTTTTCTTTTCTAGATTGGTTCTAGAACGCGCAGGTGTATATGCAGTAGTGGCTGAGACATGAGATGGCATTTTCTACAAAGCAGATGTGCAGCTCAGAAGGGCACAGTCTAGTGCTTAAAAATTGCTATTATCATTACTATCATGTACTTATGTAACACTATCAGTGTACATGGGAATTTACAAAGTAAAACAAAAACAGCTACGCCTGCCAAAGGGATACCGTCTAACACACACACACACACTTGCAGAGATATAGGGGAAGAAGGAGTAACAGAAATATAAATCAATGCAATATAATTGAAAATGAATCATCCAGACAGAAATACAAAAACCAATACAACATAATCTAAAGCAAACTGACAGATACATATGATCAAAACAGATCAGATGATAAAACAATGTGATACTAAAATTCTGATGTGATGTACATTGATACATATTCTTCATTGGGCCTCTGTGTGCCCCACATTGGAGCCTTAGGCCTTATTGTGAAACAAGCAGAGGCCCACTCAGGATTGTGTACACCCTGCCAGATGCACTTCTGTACAAAAGTTACTTTTTAAAAAATACTTTCAGTTATATTTCTAAGACGTTCATAAACATAGTGACCATTATAGCTACAAGTTTATAAGTAATTATTCAATTTCCTTTTTCTATAAAAATTATATAATTGTTCTAATTTTTTTTAAAAAAATCTGAATAGTACGAGTTGCTGTCCTGTGATATAAAAACATTCCTCTCACATCTGCTTCACTGTTATCTCAATATCCAGAAGAAAACATGAGTCAATAGCTGGGATCCTGTTGGTAACGTACATTTTGCGGACTGGGAAGAAGTAGGTATTCACCACCTTCTTCTGCAAATCCCACCCACCGTAAGTATGGATGACATCCTCCCAGGAACATACAGTGGTTGGGGAATGCTGGAGAAGCAACTGGCTGGAGTTTTGCAGTTGGGCAATGACCAAGCACATCACTTTTCCAGATTCATAGATGAAGGGCTGCATTTTCTGCATCCTTCCTTCATGTGCTTATTTCTTTTTAACTTCACTCATTCCCTTTCAGTAGGTGACTGAGTTTTTCCATTTTCCTTTGCTTCCAGGCTCAAACCAGTGCCAAGGGGAGGGGGGCAATAAAATCATAGGGTGGAATTGTTAGCCCACATTCTAGTAAGCTTTTCAGTTCTTTAAAAGAACAACCCGAATTGCTTCATTTTTGCTTACACTTCTTAGCTATTACCACATTATCAAAGAAAGAGAGAAGAGAGAAAGGCTTTCTAATTTATAACTGTTTATTCTGGAAGGACTGTCAAGAAGTTGGATCACTGTCACATAGTCTTCCTGGGAAGTTGTCCAGGAGAATTCAAATGATCTTACATGGTCCTCTGAGAAGGGGTTAATAATCAAGTCAAGATGAATAGGCCTTATCCTCAAGTTTGGGCCTTATCCTCAAGTTTGAGTATATGGGGTAACAAGTATGGGAGATATATGGTCGGTCCATCTGTAATACTATGGGTGGTAACAAGAATACAGAGAAGTCTGCTTGGGATAAGAGGACAAAAAGACTGGGATGGAAAGGAGAATCTTAACTATTGAGATCTAGCAATATGAAGATTTCAACTTATCTGGAATGTCTTTCATTAATAATCTGTTTTATCAAAGGATCTATCCATTGGCCATGTCACTAATCTATTACTTTTTAAAAAAGAGGGTTGGCATCCTGTCGGGTAGTTACATCATTGTAAACTGATTTATGATCATGCAAAATTGAATTGCACCTCTCTGGAGAAGAGAAAAGATATAGCTATGCCATCCGGAACAATGTACAAACACAGTCAGCGGCATGGCTGTTATTCAGTCATTCCGATGCATAATGTCTCTTGATGTGCAACTTGTCCTAAAGCACAGCATGCCTCAACGTGCCACATGTCCCAATGCTCCAGTATCCTGATACACAACATGTACCACTGCAATGGGACAACTTGTGTGGTGTCCCACTGTGCATCATCACAATTCACTAGCATGTGTGGATTTATCCTATCAGTGACATAGCACTCTCATTGTAAAGTTAACCATTGTTGTTTCTGATACAGAATTTTGGCCAGAGTGTAAAATTTGTGCTTATCCTCATTGATAATCTTGCTATTGATCCTTTAAAAAGAAAAGAAAAGAAAAAGAAAATAACCACAACCACTTCCCTTCCAATTCTTCCATGTTTATCACAAGGTACCATGGCAACAAGTTAAGACTGGCTCTTTCAGGCTAGCTGAATTCAGTACATTTCATACGAAAACTCTCTTTGCTCCTCCCTATAGATATTTGTACAAGGCAGAATATTTTCTGTGCAGGAGCTTTCCATGGCTTTTTGTTCCTTCATCTTTAAGCAAGGTTTAGTGATTCAGAATGCTTAGCATCCCTTCTATGAATTCACTTTACATGTATTTATTTTAATTCTGTGTATAATCAACTATCTACTTTGATCTCAAGGGCTCAGAATGGGTTACAATGGTCAGATATTCTGATCTAAGTGCTGATAAGGACCTGAGATGAGTGGCAACATGTCATTATACTTCACAATTTGTAGCCATTTGGAAGAACATGGTTTAGCTCCTCTATCAGACAATCATCTCAATCCATCACACTTGGAATTGATATGCCAATTAATGCATTTCTGGAATCTTTTAGAAAAATTAATTTCAGGCTGGAGTACTCATTTGATGAGGGTAAGCAATTTAAATAGATTTTCCAAAGCAATAATGGTAATGGAAGCTCAGGCACTGCTTTTAGAAAGTGGGTCTTTACTTACATTAACTTCATTGAGTGGGGTGGGGTGAGGTGGATCTTTAATACTCTAATGCACATTATACACTCTATAAATAAAATGCAATTGGAAGCTTAATAAGTCATTGGACAGGGCCTGGAAGAATCAAGTTTCCCTGCTATGGTCTTTGATTGTTAACACTGCTTGCAAACTTTAGACATTCATCAGACTGAGAACACAGAAATGATTGTAAGCTGCACTAGTTTAGAAGAACTAGAGAAGAAAACAAGAGATCATTGAAGTGAGGCTTGATAGCAGCACAATCTGTAGCTACTGTGTATACTACTAAGGTATATTTGTTTTATATGAAAGTGAACAGTCATGGCTTCCCTCAGAGAATTCTGAGGGTTACAGTTCATTGAGAGTGCTAATAATTCTTTGTGACAAATCCTCTTTGAATTCTTTGTCCTTCAGGGGTACAAAGCCAACCCTGAGGGAGCAGTATGAGAGACTTGATTTGGTGGTAACTGAAGCAGCAGTCAAACACTCTGACCAAGCTTCTGCCTTCTCGACTACTCACAGTTCCATGTTGCTTTCTAAACAACTTGCCTGGAGTTTGACCTCTCTTGACTGAAGAATCTGGTAGACAAGCAGGCTTCAGCCAACCATTTACCCTTCCAGGATACCTCCTTTCCATTCTTCCCTTATTACCCAAAACATGGGTGTCTCAGGGATCCACTTGCAATGCCAGTAACTCCATGCAAAGATAGGGAATATTAGCTCACATTAGGAGGCCTATGAGAGGGAGGTAACATAGCAAGCTCTTTCCACCAATGTTTATAGGGTTTTTGCAGGGAAGAAACAGCCAGAGATTTAAAGTAAGTTCAAATGTTGGGGAATTGATACAATATACAAATACAAAATACAAAAATACAAGATCCAAAAGTCCCACACTCACAGAAGGCTAACTAAAGGAAAAGGGGAGGAAAGGGTTTAGAGAGCAAGATTGAGGACGTAGCAGGTAATATTTACCAGTCTTGGAGAGAGCAGTGAAAAAGCAGCCATGCGGCTTAGACTTGTGTCTAAGGAAAATACACAATCGGAAATTGGAGTGACAGCATGGCTACCAGCAAGTGATGTACTGCATCTAACTGGCCAAAACTGGGGGGGGGGTTATACCTTATATTTGCCTGGAGGGCAAGGGTGTGAACAATAGAGTTTGCAGAATGGACAATAAGGTCTGGAATGGGTTAACAATCTTAGTGTTAGGTGATAAAGGAATAATGGCCATCATGACAGCTCTGTAATGGTTGGACAGGTGTGAGGACAATGGAGAGATTTACAACTTGGTGAGAAGAAGGGTTGAAACAATCAGAAGTTTGGTGGGAACTTCCCTGTTAATGTATGTCTAAAAGCAGATTCATTAAGGGTAGCTGAAGCCTATTATCTCTGGAGTTACCTGGTGATTTAGTGACTATGCCCTGGCTGCACCTGGAGGGGGTCTCTGCCCTCCTTTGCAGCCCACGTGTTCAGCCAGCATCTTCCTCTTGTCCAGCTTGGCTATACAGTTACATCAGGGTACATTTTATATCAAAGCCAATTAATACATTTTGCCAATCAAATCATACTTCACCAATTAAACCATGTCATAGTATGCGGGTGTATGGCCTAGTAACACCTTCCCTTGATTTTGACCCCCTCCACTTGAAAAATTACGTAGCAATATATAGTAATTAATTGTGCAACACAATTACATGAGCCCAATATAAACTGTCATGGCCAATATTGCCTTACATAGTATATTATGGAATTTTTAAATTTTTCATTTCTGTTGCTTAAAAAACCCTTACAATTGATACAAAATTATATAAAGTTTTAAATATTCCACTAAAAGTGTCTCTACAAATTTCCTTAAGAAATATCTGTAAAATACCAAAAAATGTTATTCATTGCACCAAGTGAATGATTGTATGCTATACAGTAAGTTATTCTGAAATGTTACTTTTAAGTTACTTTTGTTAAGCTCCTATTCAAAAATAAAGAAATAAAGAGACAAACAAACAAAGGAAACACAGCAATTAAGAAAGTAAGTGGGGCAGATGCAAGTTAAAGTTAATAATATAGTTCATACATTTTTTTCTTCTAAGAACTCTCCTGCAGGAATCAGTCCATATTCTATGTCTTGAGCTTATTAATAATCACTAAACTATCTTTGGGTTTCCTCCCTACTTAACTTTTGTTTTTCGCAGAGAATTTTCCAGTACTTCTGAAAATTTAGGATCCCTAAAATTTGGTGGTATATCCCTCTTGTGTATGAAGAGTCCTACTAAAGGTCCTCACTCGAAGAATGAGTTTTCTATAAATATATAGGATGCCCTTCTTCCAAATGAGAACTTGAAGTTTTCTTCCCCAGAGCCATTTCTGGCTTTCAGAACCCTGGAAGATGTAGAACCTGGAAAGTGGCTGCTAGTGCATTCCATGACTGATGAATCCATTACAGGATTTAATTTCAGCTTTCAAGTTGCTATTCAATGTTTCATCTATCTGGGGGATGAAGTCCAGCACCTTGGATAGTTCTTTCATACCCCAGAACAAATTCACCACTGATACAGAATCCACAAACCACCAGTGGTCTCTGTAGCTTCATTTTATTTCACCAATCATCTCTCCCAAAAGTTGCTTGTGTTCAAGTTTCTAGGAAACACTGTTTAATTTCTCCAAGTGTTGGTTGTTTATTCCTAGTTCACCCTTTCATTTTATGCCTGCTGTGCAGTATTCTGAATCTATATATTATTCCAATAATCCTTTAGCTCCTGCTGTGCTAAAAATGAATGAATAAACTACTTAGGTTGGCTAATTATTAAAGGGCTTATGAAGCAGAATTATTGTAATTAACAGTTTGTGTTGAGTGTGTGTTGTTTAAAAAGGTATTCTTTTCTTGTACTCTCTCAATTTAATGAAGCTAATTTCTCTAAGATAAAAAAGTTTGCTACTATTTATAATATGAGCTTTGCTCATGAAGAATAACATGTGTCAGGAGCCTCATAAAATGAAAAGATGAAGGGTGAGTGAAATCAGACTCCAGAATTCAAGGGAACAAAATCCACACATTAGAGAGCCAGCATGATGTAGTGGTTTGAAGTGTTGGAGTCAGCCTCTGGGAGGACAGGATTCAGATCACCACTCAGGCATGGAAACCTACTGAGTGATCTTAGGCTAACACTCTCAGGCCATTTCTACACTACACTGTTATAGTGCTCTTATTCCACTTTCAACATTCTGTGGAAATCTGGGGTTTGTAGTTTGCTGAGACGAAAGAGCTCTCTGGCTGAGAATTCTAAATGCTCCTCCCTAAACTGCAAAACCCAGGGTTCCATAGGATGTTGAAAGTGGAATAATAGCACCATAACAGTCTAGTGCGGAAATGGCTTCAGCCTCAGAGAAAGGCAATGACAACCCTCCTCTGAATAAATCCTGCCAAGAAAACCCTATGATAAGGTTGCCATAAGTCAATCAGATGGAGGCACATAACAAACTACAACATGACATCCCACCAGACTAATACTGGTGCAACCAAATCCTTTGGTTGCCTGCACCAGAGCTCAAGAGCCCTCCTCCCTTTTCCAAGAAGTGAGGCAGCTGCCTGCGACACAAGACCTGGAGTATCAAGAAAAGGTAGCAAATTGATATTTGCTTTCTTAATATTTTTTATGGCTTGGTGTGGGAAGAAGTGCCCATGGGGTTTTATGTCAATGCATGGGTGACAGATTGGTGTGCAGTTCCCAATCTGATAAGACATCCTGTCATTACTACACAGCTCTGCCTCCCCCCTTATAACACCACCTTTGTGTAAAAGGGTTTTCAGTATTTATTTACAATCATGGAATAATTTTATGGTAGCTTGTTTTCTGTCTTCCTTACCACTGTAGACAAGTCAGTGTTTACACAGACAAGAATTTACCAAAATATGAAAATATCATCATATCTCCTAGAGTTGTGCAAGCCCCCTTGCCCTTCAATTCTGTGTCTGTTTCATGATTTGGATTCAGTTCTAATTAGACCTGGAACAATCTGGACCTGATCTGACCCAGTTCAGACCTAAATTCTAATTGACATATAGAAATCTGCTTGTTGACTTCAGCAAATTCAAGCCTAACCTAAAAGTAAAGCTAACATTTGAGAAGCTAAGGTGATTAGGGTTTGATACTATTTAATAAAAAAAATACTACTAAATGAATACTTAAAGCAACAAACAAACTGTTGAGAAATATTAGTGATAGTACTAGATCTCACAGAGTAAGGAAGGCACAAGCAGAACACCAACCAGTCCCAGTACCACACAGCCACACATAGATCCAGCAAAGAACAAGCTTAGTATTATTTATAAAACATATAAAAATAGCTTAAAATACTATTACTTGTGCCTAATCAAATAAATGGTGTTAATGAGGAACAAGGGGAAAGAAGAAAAAGCTGCAGGTTAGAGACATGCAGGAAGAGACTGGGTGCAGAAAAGCCTATCAAACAGGAAATTGCCATAGATATATGCTGCACCTAAACTTCTAGAAAGTAACATGGGTCCTTTTCGCACGGACCTTTGCTCGCGCGATAGCCCCGTGAGCCTCGCGGGAGTGGGAGCGTCGCTCCGCACGACGCACTCCCACTTCCGCCCGGCTCACGGGGCTGAAGCGGCGCGAGTGCGGGTTTTTTGATTTTCGCGTCCAAGCGAAAATCACCCCGCTCTCGCGCAACGCTCCTGGAGCCCACCCGCACTTACCTTTCGTGCGGACCCTCCGGGAGCCGGCCGGGTCGCGTTTCCTTCCCTCCGCCCCTGCGGAAGGAAGGAGCGGGGTGGGGAGGTAGCGCGATGGACGCGATGCCTGCTTCGCGCGCGCACGCGCGCGGGGACGCAACGCTGCCCGCTTCATGCGCGCGGGGGGAATCCGGCGCACGGGGGGATCCGGTGCGCGTGGGGGGATCCGGCGCGCGTGGGGGGATCCGGCGCACGCAGGGGGATCCAGCGCACGCGGGGGAGGAATCCAGCGCGCGCGGGGGAGGAATCCGGCGCGATGCCGCCCGCTTCGCACGGGGGAGGCTGGCTTGCGCGGCAAGCCTCCTTCGGTGCCGCTTCCCCGCTGGTTCCTTCGCCTGCGGAAGGAAGGAGGGGGAAGCGGCAGCCTCCCGGACGAGCCTTCTTGCGCTTGCCGGCCTCCCCCGCTTGCGCTAGAAGCCTCAGTGCGGAAAGGGCCCTGGAAACTACCAATCACTGAGTGCACTGTAGCAACATAGACAAGACTTACAACTTCAATCATTATAGGATTAATTGTGTATTAGTGAGATAGAGAGGACCTTCATCTGTAAATGTTATTGGACCAGCTGTGAAGTCTCTATAAGAGTGTTTTCTTTAGTGAGATCATCTGTTCTGCTGTTGCCATTTGTCCTTGTATAGTATCATATTTGATCCTGCTTTATTGTGGTATTTTGTAGTTTGATATATTTTGTATTTTTCTATTTTTACTTTCCTATATTGCTCATGTTCATTTTAACCTTTTTGACTGTTTTTCCTTTTGTATATTGTCTTTATATAAATATCTATATTTGATATTTTCCCCTTTAAATAGAATAGACAAAAGAATTATTTTTATTATCCATTTGTCTTCTGAATTTCTATTTCACAACAAATTCTACCACAAGCTCACTAAAATAAACAACAAATGGAGAGCAGAGAAGGGTGAGACTTAACCAAGAAAGGACTAGGAAAAGAGGACTGAAGACCTATTCTGGTAGAATGGATGAAACAAAAATGCTACAAAAAAACAACATACAACATAAAACCTTTTTTTAAAAAAATTCCCTACCAGTAGAGAACTGACATAAGAGCAAAAGAATACTATAAGCCATTATTTCCCCAAATATTCTCATTGAAGAGTGCTGCTGAGATTTTTGTCCTGTATTAAAAGCTAATGCTTCCAATGAACAAAATCCATCTCTCCTGCCTCTTCCCCAACCCTGATATTTTCTTTTTGTGTTCCTATCTTGAATCACTTTAGAGACACACTGAATTATCTGCATTGCCAAAATTAGTCTGAATCACTCTGGACCAATTTGGATGCAGTTCAGACAGATCCAGTTCAGACTTGACCTGATCTGTCCAATTCAAATCAAGATGTCCACAGTCTCAAAGCAAACTATCCCTTCAGACCCTTTCACAGGCAGAAGTCTGAATCCATGGCTTCAATTCTGTACAACTCAGTGTAGTGCAGTAGGTCTGCATACAAACATACACTAGGCTGAGTCTTATATTATCCTCTGTCTTACAGAAAAGCCTCTGAAGCCTTGTCCACATTATCCTTAACTGATTTGTGAGGAGCAGGTAGAATCACAGAAAGATCTTACCACAGCTCCATATGTGGAATGATTATTGAAGCACTGAAACTGCGAAAAGATGCCGGCAGACTTTTATGTTGGTGTCATCATTTTGCATATGGCAGTGGAAAGATGATTCTGTGATCCTGTCTGCTCTTCATGAAGCATGGAATGACTCGGGGAAAGAGGTAGCTTTAGAGGTTGTCCAGTAAAGTTGGAGGTGGGT
Organism: Ctenosaura bakeri; assembly: GCA_948474755.1. NCBI lineage: Eukaryota > Metazoa > Chordata > Lepidosauria > Squamata > Iguanidae > Ctenosaura > Ctenosaura bakeri. The sequence goes on from CAOLHI010000484.1 coordinate 792,951, forward strand.
TTTGGGTGATGTGGAAGGAGGAAAGGAATGTCAGTGCCTGAAGTGTCCTGGAAATGGCATACACATGTGTTAGGGAAACTTACTCAAGTATATGTCCCTAACAAGATGCCAGCCTATGAATAGAGAAGCATATCTCTGTTGTTATTACAGTCTGGATAGGGCAGTGTGTTTGCTGTTAAAGATGTGGAGATATTTGAAAAATGGCTAAAAAATGTGTTTCCTGAGTGTTGGGTGTCACAATGTGAAAACACGAGTGCAAAAGGCACCCAAGCCTCGTGCTCAAGGCCTGCCCAGCCTGACACCTCTTTGTGTTCAGGTCTGAACAGACAGGGAGATCTCTGGATCAAGCTGGGACCAGGACAAATGGGTCTGCCTCACTTCTTTCTCTCGAAGAACACTGTCCTTTCCTCACTCTTGTCCCCCCTTGGCTTCTTCCTTTCAGGACTCTCCCCCTTTACTGCCTTCCCTAAATCTGCCCCTCTCCCAGATGTAAGGATCAGCAGTGATTTATATTTTCCAAGACTGGGGTACTGTTGGCACTAAAGTCAAGATGATATTATTGGTAGCGTGTATATTCCAGAATTCAGAATGAGACTCGGTGACACTGTTTTAAGGAACACAGAACTTTAAATGTTTATTGTAACACTGTTTCTTTAAATATGTTTTGTATCTAAATGTTTATAAACAGCGCACCATTCTTCTCTCTCTCTCTTTCAATTCATTCACTATCTCTTGTACACCCAATTTCTCAGTTCTCTTTCCCACAGAGCTCTTCAAATCTCCAACCTCTCCCAAACACGCCGCAAATCACACTCTTCTTCAAACACACACCAGACAGTTAAAATCCGTTATTTTTTCCTCTTTCCACCAGCCCCTCCCCTGGGCTATCCAAGGTTCTATTTCACTAGCCAATCAGCTTCAAAACTCTTAGTTGCCAAGGAGGCTTTGTTGTCAAGGCCCCCTCCCATCAGGTTCATCACATTGGGCAACCATGAAGAGGATAACCCTGAACTGCTACAAATCTTCACACATTAGAACTTATTCAGCACAAAAATTATCTTTTTTGGGGGAGAGGGGGTCAGGAAACATCTTTTTTGTGCAAAAATTGCTATTTTCCTATGCATTTTTTTTAAAAAAAATCCACATGTGAATTTTGTACAGAATAAGTGACTAGTGAATAGTCTTTTAAAAAACTGTGCAGTTTATGAAGACTTTCTTATACTGGGAAGAAAATTCCTAAAATTACTAATTGCTTTCATCAAGAAAGAAACTATCAAGGAATTATATCCCAATACTGTATGCATGTTAGGCTGTAATTATGTTGTCTGGCTTTGAGACATGATGTTCATCATCACAAATCTTTATAATTTATTATAAAGATAATATTTTTAATTCAGGTTTACATTCTTTTTTGTTTTCTTTCTAGTTGGCGTATGGAACAATTACCTTTCTAATGAACTCAGTGTTGTTGTGCATGCAAAACAGTTTCACTGATTTATTTTCATATTCTGGATGCTTAAAGATGATGCCACACACAAACCTACTATGACTATGACCTGGAAATGTGCCTCACTGTATTTGATGACAATTACCTATGAACAAGCCAATTGCACTGCAGTGCTAAAACTTAGAGAGTGAATTCAGTTCATTGTCAGCATTGTAATCTGATATCTTTCATGGCTGTTGGCAGGGGAGGGAGTGCGCTGATAAAAGAAAAAGGCACAGGTGAGTATTCTGAATTCCTAACATTTGTTCAAATGAATGAACTAAGTCTATGGCTTCAGGCTTGTTTGAGTCAAATTCAAGTTCCTGTGACCGTTTGACTATTTAAATCCTACCTAATAAATAGTAGAATCAGACCCTTTTCACAAGGCATTTTTGATGCAAAAGGGCCCCTTGAGTGTCACGCACATGTGAGGAGCGGTCCACACGATACTCTCACATTTGCGCAAAGCTCCAGGGCCTGGCAGGGACCACTCACGCATTTTTTCATTTTTGACTTTAAGCCAAAAATGGTGCATGGTCGCGCATCGCTCAGGGGCCTCACGTGCACTTACCTTGTGTGCGGAGCCTCAGGAGCCAGGACAGTTGCACTTCCTGTCCAGTGCAGCCTGGGAAGGTCCCAGGCTGCACTGCAGAAGGAAGAGGCAGGGCTCTTGCATCAGCGGGCTGCAGTTGTGGACCTAGAGAAACCAGGATGTGAGAGCCTCTTGCTGGAGGCTGCTTGCGTGAGCCCTGCACCCCAGCACCGCATAAAGGTAATGTGCGAAAAGGATCTCAGTCTCTGAATATGAACCTTTATGTTAAAAAAAGAGCACCACCTGCACACTGGAGTGAGTGAGCAGTAATAGATTCCTAGGGGAAAGTGTTTACAGATGTACAATATGTTTAGGGAGAAACTAAGGGGAAACCTCCTAAACTGGTGATAGAAATTGAACATCCACCTGTGGTGCAGATTGCAGAATGCTGGCTTACAAGAGGAGGGGGACAGAAAAACAAGGTGATGGTAAGAATGTAATGATATATTCTGATCAGAGTGTCAAATGCTCTTCTTTGGGTGGTGGTGATGCAGAGCAGTTCAGGTTTGGCTGAAACCAGTGTTTTACTCAGCAAACAGGCTGTGACCCAGAGTGCTTTCACATTACAAAATGATTCACATTACACTATGATTCCACTTTAGCTGTTATGGCAACATGCTGTGGAATCTTTTTTTCTTCTTTTTTTTGGTAGTTTGGTGAGGCACTAGAATTGCCTGGCTGTGAATTCTAAATTGGTGTTGTGTGCCTTCAAGTGGTTTCTGACTTATAGTGGCCCTAAGGCAAATTCATCCAGGGTTTTCTAGGGCTAAGAGTGTGTCTAAATACCTCTCTCTAAAGTAGAAACACCAGGATTCAATAAAATGCAACCATAGTTCTAGAGAGTGAAAGTGTTCCTGTTCGCAGTCTCATCTGTTCACCACCCCCTTCATTTCCTGGACTACCCTAGGAAATTAACAAAATGGTGGGCATGAATTCAGCTGTCTTAGTGGAACAGCACAATCTTTGCCACTAAACTATATTTTCTTTCCCCAAAAGGATGCTTTCTGCCACCTTTCTTCGAGAGGGTTGGGACACTCTGAGCTGTAGGGCTGCAGGACTTCTACTGAGATTTTCAGTACAAGTTGTTCGTGTGACCTAAATACAAATTCTTGCTGCAGAAAAACACCAAACATTCATCAAATGTACCTGACTTCACTGGGTGCATCCAGATTCTGCAGCTTATGACAGCTAATGTAAGACTTTTTGTTGTTTTTGCTGCAACAGACTACCATGGCTACCTCCTTTGAGGTTTTCCCAATAGCTGTATAGAAGAGGGAATTCTGCAATCTGTAGCTTGTTATACCATGCAAGTTATACCAGCTGATATTTCCTCTTCTGCACAAATGTGAGAAACGAAGGAGCCCTGTTCACTTTTGCATTTGGCTTTTCTGAGTGTTCTCTGTATCTCTAGGTTGTCATGGGATTTTTGCCAAAAGCACAATTTGAAGCTATTTTCCTGCTGTGAAACATACAGGGAATTTGAAGGCAAGTGAAAAGTGGTTCAATAAGATTAGCAGTTTTCTCGTGATGATTCTGCAGAGCCTATTAATGAAGATAAAGACCAACACATTATTAGAACTGCTGCAGATATAACCTGACTTCTATAGCCTCACATTTTGGAAGCTTGTATGTTTCTGCAGGCAGGTCCATGGAATCACTTCATAAGATTGCAAATCTGATTATGCATGTTAATGTAACAGTTTTCCATACGAGAATTGCAGGTGCTTCTTTTCCATATCAAAAATTGAGAAATGAAGCTGTAGTGAAGCATCCTTTCAATTGTTGCTATTTTCATTCTTTCACATTCTTTCATAAATAAAGCTTTCCAACAGCATATTATTTATAAACTGGATGAAGTTTGAAGATAAGACATGAGGCCTGCTGAGAATCGATTTTAGGAAAGAGCAAAATGGCAAACTTAGCTTTCAAGATAACTTGAATCACTATAAATCTTTTTACCCTACGCTTTGCAATTGTGAGGTCTTAACAAGACAGTCTTGCTACTTCTAAAAGCTATCAGGACAGCTTTTAATAACTTAAAGTGTGGGAAAGAGGGGTAATTTTATATAGTAGAAAATTTATTCACTGGCTTGTTACATTTGTATCCATCTTTGAGAAGTAGTTAAAAGCACATGTTAGGCTGGCAATAGACCAGGAAGCAGAGTTGGCTTTATTGTTAGGCAAAGTGGGGCATATACTTTTAAGGTGATGGATTTGGTGTATGATAAATGGACAAAGGATATTGGGGATTGAAAAACAAGGAAACAAGGCATTGTGGATCTTTATCACAACAGCATAATCAAACTGAACAAACAAGCTGGAATTACTGAATAGAAAATTCCTCACAAAGACCCATGTCTAAGAGGGATAGTAATTAGAGTGTCACGCTAGGACTAAGGAGTTTTGGGTTCAAATTCCTCCTCACTCACAAAACTCAATGACCAGCCTTGATTTAGTCATGGTGCTTCATCCTAACCTACCTCATAGGGCTTTTGTGAAGATAAACTGGGGGAAGAAGCATGTCATTCACCGCGAGCTACTTAGAAGAACAGGAAAAACTAATGAATACATAAATACAAAAAAATAATTCTACAAATCTGATGCCATGAAATAAAATACTCAGAATATATTCACCTTCTTCACCTTGACACATTCACTTTAGTTTTTTCAATATCAAAATTCAGAATACAGTTCCAGTCACACAGTACAACATTGTATACATGAAGCTTTTACATGAAAATACTGATTCCTGCCATTCTGACAATCATAATACCAATCCTTATTAAGATGGCATGGTTTTTATTCATTCTATTTCACAGTCCATTACCGATAAGTCAATTCTAATCATTGGAGGGAGGAGAGAAGGAGCAAATGATTCTGTTCTTTATGCTATTCTAATTATATAATTTCCCTCAAGGCAACCCACTGTTAACAACAGAGAACTTGAAACTTGAAAGGATCACACTGTGACATGAAGAGAGAGAGAGAGAGAGAGAGAGAGATACTATTCTAACTCCATGGTTTGTGATTTCCTTCTCTAACTGTAGATAAAATTCTACAACCTGAAAAATGAGACCAAAAGCTATCCATACGTTGTTGATGCACAGAGAAGAATTACGCATCAGGAACTCCGCAAATAAAATTCTTATCCTTGACTTAAAATGGCTGCCTCCCACCATAGAAGCTGCAGTTCTAAAATATCTCAGGGAGGGCATAAGTTGCTGTTTTAAACAAACCAGTTTCCTCTTACAATTCATCTCATGGAGATACGGTTTCTTTACAGTTGGACCTGGAATCATGTGTTGAGCCTGGTTTGTTTGAATTAACAAGGGTTTTTGCCAATTATAGTCAGATCCAGACTAATTTGTCATCTTCTTTGCACACAGTTCCTTCTAAATATCCCGAACTGTACAGTTAACTAGTTTAGAAAGACTGAATATCCAGTAATTAAACAATGTGATTTTTTCTTTAAAACAAAGCTATGTTCAAAATGGACCGTCCATTATTATATATTATAAAAATTCTAATAATATTTTTTTAAAAAGGACCATCATGTGTTTTCACACTTCTTTCATGCAATAGTATGTTCTTAATAAGCACAGATTGATTTAATAAAGCTTACAGATGTATCTGAACAGTGTCCTGAATCACAATAAGGCTTTTGTGACAAATATGTCTTAATTTAGAGAATAAGATTAAGGAATGATGGTGGATTCATTAAAAAAAAAAAAACATTGCCGAACACTGCATTTACCACTCAGCACAAACTTGCCTTTTCTTTTAGGTGTCAGGGACTCATTTGAATGTCTTATGATGCTCCGTAGCATATTAATAAGGAAGAGCTATAAGCAATTCAAAGATTAAGCCAGTTTTTTAGAAATATCTTCTAGAGAAAGGTGAAGCTTCTCAGTCTGTTAACTTTTTCCTGCTAAAATTACAACATCAAATTAAAGAGCAGGAAGATAAAGGGTGGGGATAGTTTGGAAAATTCAGCCAAAATTGCAAGTATCTTAATAAATGTTTCTTAAGCCAATCAATGCGTGCGGGAGAGGGACTTGAATTCCTCGCCCCCCCCATCTTCCGGGGACCATGTTTGTATCCGGTCTCCAACAACTGCTTTCTTTCTTGCAATCTGGTCACAGGCTAGCAGCCAATTGTGCATGGACCAGCCCCAGTTCACAGACTAGATTTGCACCAAACTAGAGTACCTGCTATGAAAGCTCAACAGTTTTATAGATGATAGTTTTTGAGAAATTTGGATGTTATCACGTAGCCAGCTTTTGAGAGACATGGATGATATCATGCAGCCATCACTGTATACAAATTATACAGCCACTGTAGTAGCATTATTTCTGGATTCCTTCAGTGCAGCTATCAAAAACCACAGGAAACTTGCCAAAGAAAGGTTGGCAAATGTATCTCTTATTATCTGTCACTGATAGAGGCCATCAATGAAACTATTGACAGAAATAAAAATATTCTGCTCATAAATTATCCACATGTTACGGTCATGATGTACGAAGCACACAAAGTTTGGTTTACATTGCAACTGAGTTCAATCTCTGAACTATCTAGAAATTGTCTCAGTGGACTGCCTTTGACTTTCCTTGACCCCCAGAACCACTAGTGTCAGTAGTAGGATCCTCCTTTAAGTTTTCCTCCACTTCTAGGTTGCCCACCAGCAAGTGGGAGGATAGAATAGGAGGTCATATGGACCCCATATCCTGGAGAGGGATTTGGTCTTCTGGAACTGAAACTCCTTAAATATCTAGCCCATGGTGGAGAATGTTGAGATTTGCAATTTAGCAACATCTCAAGAATCACATACAAACTGTTTTGCTTAGAATTTTCATGGATTTTTAAAAACAGAATACAGAAATATTACTTTTGGAGGACTATAATTCACAGTGTTTCCCAGCCATCATGGACAGCATTCTGGGAGCTATAGTTTTAAAAAGTTTTTTGTGAACTCTGGTTTTTAACGCTTCTGTTCTACTGCCTGGAGGATAGAAAGGTTATTAAAACATTTAAATGAATGGCTAATTTTGATTAGGATGCTAAGCACTGTTTGGATACAGTTGGATAGGTGCCTCTTTAGTTCGCAACAGAAACTTCTTATGAGTTGGAAAAATTACTTGTAGAAATATAAATGTAGAGCATCACCATAATATAATGAACCAAGTGATTCATCCCTCTGGGACTTTCTGTGAGCTTTTCATGTCATTAAAATTCAAAGAGATTACATTTTATTCAAATAAATGTAATCAAAGTGAACAAAGTGTTAAAATATGCATGAATAGAATAGAATTTTCTCCATCCAGATGAAGTTAAAATAGCACTTAATTTCATCACTTCTAGCAACAACCCTAGGTACACCCACTTGTAAAATGACCATGTTTACATCTATACATTTCTAGCCAGACCTGTCTTAAAGATATAACTTTTAAAAAATGGACTTATGATCAGTGATAGTAGAAGACAATTGCATAACAAATTCATGCCCATACATCTGCAAAACCACAAGCTTGATTAATTTTCAAACAGCAGGAAGTTCCTAAGGATAGACTTTGGGCTTGGTGGCCATGGCAGAAGAGACATCTGCTAAAATTAGAAGGAAGGTCACTTTGACTCTCAGTGAAATCACCAAGCAGCTTTGTGTTCAGAGAAGTTTAAAAGCTGAAGCTAACCATTAACCAGTTACAAATTATAGCAGCTACCTGAAGCCCTTTAGATATGTTGGACATCTTGTGCCTCTCTTTCTCTTTTACAGCTGATTCATTGAATATTTCCATTTCCTTTTGCTTTTGAACTACAATTTCCAACATCCATGAAACCTATCTATTTGGAATCATGGGTGTTTAATCCATCACATCTAAGTGGAACCACTGGGGGAAGGTTACATTATATACTACGTACATGCTATGTTGCACAATATGAAAATAAATAACTCTATCTTTCTACAGCAAAACTTTTTAAAAACAATAACAGCAATGGAGCATATGCGTATAATTGCCCTTGATGTGTCATTATTAAAGCAAGGTTTTTCTCACCCATCATGTTTTACTGGAGGAGGACTATTTGGAGAGCAAGAACCAGGATGACAAGCTCTAATTGGAAGAATCTGCACCAACTGCCCTCTCTCCTGTCTAAACACCATAGCCTAAGCCAGACCTGGGTAGAAGAGCAGGGAGCTGAGCCTGACTCTGAAGCAGAGAGGATCCCAAGCCCTAGGGAAAGATGACATCTGAAGAGACTGAAGAGAGGGAAAACTGCTCCAACATATGCCTCAGCAGTAATCTATTTTCAGATGCAACCACTGTGTTAGGCAGTGGCTTAAGCAAAACTGCAGATAAACACACCAGGTCTCCGGCAGACAATGTTGAAAAAAACTCAAATATTTGCTTGTCTCATTCCCCCCTCTCATTGCTTTCTAAATGCTTGTTGAATGATTTTTTGGTAAACCAAATTTGGAACATTTTTCTAATTACTCCTTGCTCTAATTTACAACCCAGTAGGGTGCTTCTCTGTTGACTAGGGCCCTTTTTGCACATGGTATTTGCAATGTGAAAGGGCCCCTCAGCATCGCATGATTGTGAGGAGTGATCTGCATGACGCACTCACAATCATGCGATGCTCCAGGGCCTGGCAGGTGCCGCTTGCGCACTTTTTCATTTTCGGCTTTCAGCCGAAAATGGTGCCAATCGCGCATTTCTCCAGGGCCTAACACGCATTTGCCATGTGTGCAGAGCCTCCAGAGCCATGGCAGTCGTGCTTCCTGCCCCAACGCAGCCTGGGAAACTCCCAGGCTGCACTGCAGAAGGAAGAGGCGGGGGTCTTGCACTACCTGCTTGGGAGCAGGCAGCTCATGCGGAGCTGAAGCAGCAGGGACACGAGAGCCTCTTGCTGGAGACTGCTCGCACAATCCCCGCACTCCAGCACCAAAAAAAAGGTAAGTTGTGGAAAGGACCTAGATCTTGTCTTTTCTCCCCAGCACCTCCTTTGCTTACTCCTGCAAGCTACTATGCTCCCGAAAATCCCATGAACCAACCTGGACCAGGCTCTGCCTGTCTTTGGTGCTACTCCTCTGTTGTTTGCTTGGTGAATGCTTTGGCCCTTTCATGCATTTACAACCATAAAGCAGCAAACCAAACAGTTCCCACTCATTAGACGAAACATGGTCATATAGGTAGATTACTCAGATTAACTGGGCCTTATATTCCATGTACAAAAATACTTGCTGCTATCACCATCACCTCCTCTTCCTTCAATACCTTGGGGAATGATGAACAACTTGTAACAATTTTATTTTCAAACTAACATTATTAATAAGCAAATACATAATTGAGTTCTCAGAAAGATCTGGAACAGTTGAAGTCTCAGCATGAAATTTTCCAAAGAAGAGATCCTATTAGAAAATAATAATTCTCTTTTTTTCATTTTTTAAAAAAATGTAATTACTGTAATATATGTCTAACGAAACCTGTTTTTCTTAACACTTATCAGCATCAGAAACATCAGAAACATCAGAAAACAGGAATGAGAGGTTTTCTTTACCTGCCAGCTTTGTGGACTTTTTCCTTTTAGATATTTCATTTGTGGACATGACTTTTTGTTTTAAAACAGAATAGTATATAGTGTAAATACACATCTATGGCTATCCGAGTGGGAAATATGAAGAGGAAGGTGCTTCCTCATTTTGGAAGGGGGAGAGGGTAAAGAGGCAGTGAAGCAAGTGCTTCAACAAGGCCCAAAAATGGAGGACCAGTGATCTATCCACACTCACAGCTTTTCTCTTCCTAGGAAGACGTTGTTTTCAGCCAAGTCTGCATGCTTATCTGATGGAGAAAGGAAGAAAGTGTTACCTTGTTTACTGGGGGTCCTGGGAGGGACACCTAAATAACCAAACAACAACACAACTTTGGGAAAAATTAGCTGGAGCACTCACTAAAGCTAACGAGAGGCAGGGTAACTTAGCAGGATCTGGCAACCCAGCGTCTATGGGGTCAGGTCAGTCAAGCAGCCAAATGGTTTAAAGTAATAAAATTGATGTTTATTAAGTACAGACAAATATTAAAGACACCACAGTCACACAGCTAACTAAGGAATCAGAGATTGACTTGGAATAGGGATTTTTAGAGGGAAATGGGTGATACGACACCTGTCTCGCAGTCTTGAACCTTGAGAGCAAAGTTGGGGTGCGATGAAGAAACTCGGCACAATAGAGTGGTCCGAGCGATCCGGGGTTGAGCAGTCTCAGCTACTAGAACTGAGGGGAAGGCTCGCCAAGTGGAGCAGCAGCAAGGCTGGATGGAACTCAGGAGCGATCCGAGGAAGGTCTCGGAATCAGGGGTTTTTATAGGGCGAATTGTGACTGCAGGCCATACCTTACTCAGTGAGAACAATGCAATTTGGGAGCAGGACAAAGCTTTGGAAAGGTCAGAATTTAGCATGATTGACTTAGAGTCGAATTAACAATAGTGTAGCCAGTATGCAAATGTGGAGCACTTAGTACAGCTTTGTTAGGTTGCCTGCTCGGGGCAGGGAGCCTTTGTTAGTATCGTGCATATGTAATGAGGTGTTTGCTGGAGAGGTCCCTGAAGCAACGAACCGGCGTTATCTGGCCTGCCTGGGTGGAGAATGGAATGTCCAGCAATTATCGACCATGCCTGTTTACGTGCTTGTCCAGAGGCCTCACAAACATGTGGAACGGGGTGGCAGAGGAAAGTCGAATTGTTTGATATCAAAGAGATATTGAGTGCTATCTCCGGGTAGGCCTGGGCCACAGTAACAATAGCTGCTACTAGGTTTGACATTAGATCTCCTATTGGAAGATAACTATTGGGCAAGGAGAAAGAAAGGAAAAGGCAGTGATAGTGTCTCCTATCCAGACACCAATTGGACTAGCAGTGGACCCTAGTTTCAGCACTGGAGGTGGTAAAATATCTTTCACTAAGGTTAGCTTAGTGAGGCCAGGATAGAATGCTGATGTACATAGGTCTGTTTGCCTTCAGACGGGAAAAGTTTATGAGAACAGCTGGAAGGCTGTCATTGCTGCCCCCTCATGACAGCCTCACTCTGCCTAATGGCTAGACCAGTTTGTATCTAAATCTAGAAATTTCAGATCAGTTACAAAAGTAGGAGAAAAACCACAACAGAGACAGAGCCTTTGTTTCTTATATCTACCAAACAACAACGTGCTGCAAAATGTAAGCCCAATTGACTTTGCAGTAGGATGAAAGCTGATTAATTTCTTTATTATAGTAGACAATATTCTCTTTCTATATTATTGAGGCTCTTCTTACCTGAAAAGGATGTCATTTTTGCCATGGCTGTTAATCTCTACTTATTAATGGAATGTAAAGCTCCGTGAACATTTGGAATTACTCAATGAAGATGTATCTGGAGACTTTGTCAGATGATTATATTTGACTATACTTTTTTCTGAATGAGGTATTGTTTCAAATAGGTTTCTGATTTGCATCAGAAATCCAATGGTTCAGGCACAGTTAAGCACAATTAAGGGAGGGTGACTGGGAGCCTTTCTGCACTACACTGTTATAGTGCTATTATTCCACTTTCAACATACTGTGGAATTCTGGGGTTTGTAGTTTACTGAGGCCAAGATCTCTCTGGCTGGGAATTCTAAATGCCCCTTCCTAAACTGCAAACTCAAGGATTCCATAGGACGTGAATAGTGGAATAATAGCATTGTAACTGTGTAGTGTGGAAAGGCGAGAGCTAAATCTGTACTTGACTCTAGGAAGCTGATATAAGTGGGACAGGACAGATATTACCTTTGTCTGGAATATACCTATGGTGTTGTGTCTTCCCTGTGCTGGTAGTATAATCAAAATCATAAATGTTCTCCCTAGAAAGCAGGGGTGAAGAACTTCTCCCCCCCCGCTGTTGTTGTCTACATTCCTTCAAGGCTGATCTGTCAGAGGCTGTGTTCTAGCAGTGGGCAGGACCAGCCAAAAGTAGGAAAGCCATTCTTTATATATCTATTTGTTACTCTTCTCTCTCCCTTTCCTTTCTCCCTTTGCATGCATAGCATGTTTTGCAGAACTCCTTGCAAAGACTGCACAGAAAGCAATAGAGCCATTCAAGTGAAGGAAGAGGCATAAAACAAAGCAGGGTAAAAGCTGAAATTCGATTATCAGTATTTAAGGTTCCATGGAGTCTGTTGTTTTTCAAGACTTGCTTGATGCAGCAATATTGTGAATTTTTATTAGATGCCCAAAAAATTGAGTTCCATTTTGTGAAAAGCATTTGAGGATCTTTCATAGCCTGCTGTGGGAGAAAGAGAGTAACTTCAATTCTTGCCACCTTTTCTCTACCCCATCGTACCTTTTCTCCACCACCGCTTCTGCTTCTGACCTTCCACACTGCTACCCCAAAATGTGGGTGATACAAGGGCCCACCAACAACGTCCAGTAATTCTGTTCAAAAGTAGGGAATAATTAGCTCAAAGTCAGGAGGTTTGCGAGAGGGTGGTAATTAATGAGATCTTTCCACCTATGTTTATGGGGGTCACACAGGAAAGAACCAGCCAAGTGTTTCATTGCCCTTGAGGCTGAGTTACACTTGTAGTTTCACAGGCCAAAATAACTTGGCTAGGTATAGCTGGTATGCATCGTGATTTGCTGTGATGGAATGGTACCAGTTTCTTGTCCATCGTGGGCAGGAAATGTCTGACTATTCCTGACACACCCAAAAGAGTAGTGAAACCTTTCCCCACACTTGAAAAAATTATTTAGAAGCCTTGTTCTGTGCTTTTCTTTCATTGAAAAATAAAATCATTTCAATTTAGTCATTATTTTAAAAATCTATGTTACCGTTAAAAGGAATACAAAATATTCTTTATTAAAACTGAGGAGTGCTAAAAGACTTTCCATATCTGTCTATTTTCCTTCACCTCTCCAAAACCAGCAACTCCAGCTGCAACGCTGTTTCTTTAGGAGGAATGCAGCCTCATCTAAAATGGGCTGCATCCCAATCACCTGATCTTACTAACCAAGAACATTACTGTTCTATCTATTTTAAGCTTCAATTTGTTCATCTATGTCTAACACATCTGATTCCAGAAACCAATTCAGAACTCAACCCCCAGCTGAGATAGAAAAATGAGATAGAGTTCAATTTATTGATATAGTGATGTCAGACTCCAAGTCATCCTTAGTAGAGTTCCTTTCAGCATTTTCTTGTAGATATTAAACAACATGAGTGTCAATGTAGGCCCCTATTGAGTGCTAGACACTGAGTACTAGTTTCCTAGTACCACTTCTGGAATCAACTCTGCTCCAGGAAGGAAGTGAACCACCACAAAAGAATGCCTGTCACCCCCCCCCCAAAAAAAAAGAATAATCTCATAGAGAATTAACAAGCCCTTCAGCTTCTGTGCTGGCATAAATCTTCATACAGGTGGCCAAGGTTGTTTTTCTGCCTAACTCTGACCTGAATCCTGACTGAAATGAACCCAAATCATTAGACTCATCCAAGGGTGTCTGGACCTGAACAGCATTGCTCAAGTAGGAAACAATCATCACTCATGTATTGTTTTTAAGATCTTGCAGATTCAAGGAGGGTTTTTTCTACAGGTGTCCTGCCTACATTTCTTTCATGTGGCACAGGAGCACTACCTCTTCCAAAGAGGCACTAATCACTTCCTTGGCTGGACTGACCATTTCCTCTTTGCCTGTTTTAATAATTGAAAAGGGCAAGAGTCCAATATTTGTGTGGTTACAAAAACTTCTACAACTACTTTGTCAGTGTCTTTGAGCCAGAGCAACACATACATTGGAAAGCATCTACGGCAATGGGACAAGCAGATGACACAGGTGCATCCAAAGATACTGTTAATGCTGGAACAGATATGAACAGTTATCCTAAATGCATCATGAATTGTCACAGTGGTATCCTTTATTCATTTGATGATCAAAGTTGTAAGCAGCCTCTCTTAACTTGGGACATCATTATAAGATGACTCTGTCATCTTATGGTACAGAGATAAATAAGGATTATTTGTCATCTTTGGCATTGTGGAATATGATCTGAAATGAACTTCAGCCTATGTTAAGTTTTTCCTCCACAGTCACTGTAGTCATCCAAAGTTCTCTAACCATTGGGACAAGATGTTCAGAAATGACCAGGCCAGCAACCCAGGTAATTGATCTTTGGCAGATAGCTATACTGTGAGATAAAAATGGGATTCTGTGTGTATCTACTCAGAAATAAACCTGGTTATTCTTTATGGCACTTACTGCCATTGATTTAATAATTAATTGTTGTTGCTAACTGCCGTCAATTTGACTTTCACTTTTGGTGACTGTATGAATGAGGGACTTCCCAGTCACCCTATTATCGATAGCCCTGCAGACTCAGGGCCATGGCTTTCTTGATTGTGTCTATTCATCTGTAGTGTGATCTTCCTCTTTTCTTACTGCCTTCCACCTTGCCAAGCATTATTGTCTTGTCATGATATGTCCCAAGTATGTCAGTCTCAGTTTAGTCATCTTGGCTTCTAGGCTTCTTGTTCTGGTACCCATTTATTTGTCTTTCTAGCAACATCACATTTCAAATGAGTTGATTTTCTTCCTATTAGCTTTTTTCACTGTCTAACTTTCACAATCATGCATATACATTGGAAATATAGTCACATGGACAATCATAACTTATTATTCAATGATATATTTTACAGTTCAGGGGCTTGTCTAGTTCCTTCATAGTTGCCCTTCCAAGTCCTAGTCTTCTTCTAATTTTCTGACTGCAGTCTCTGTTCTGAAAAATGACTGAGCTAGGGTACTTTTTAACATTATCTTTAAATTCTATGGGAATTTTTCAGGTTGTATTTTAGCACAATGGTTGCTTCAGTGTTATTAATTAGCTTTGTTCTAATTTTTGATATGAGTAGTTCATTGCGTGTTCCTCGTCTTGTTTTTGCAGACAGAATGGAGCTTCTCTTTCTTTTGCTTTCTATTTTGTCATTCATTTGATTTCTATATTGGCCATCAGGTGATGTCCATGTATGCAGTTGTCTCTTTAGCTGCTTGAAGAATGTGTTTGCAATGAACAAATTGTTGACCTCATGGAATTAAATCAGTCACTTTCCTCCTTCATTTCTTGATCCTAGGCCAAATTTTCCTACAGTCCTTGATTCTGTTTCCTACCTTTGCATTCTAGTTAACTATGATAAACAAGAAGTCCTGTTTTGTTGGGTGATCAATTTCCTCTTCGACTCCAGCACAGAATCTTTCCTTTTCTTTTTCTTCTGCCTCTGTATTTGGAGCATGAACTTGGATTCTGATTATATTGATAGGTTATCTGTGAAGTCATATTCAATCAGACATTGCATTATGTTGCGCTACTGTTTTTACTACATCTCTCCTCACTTTTAATTCTGCCCCATTTCTTCTTAGATTTTCATTTCTTGAGTAAAATCCTGTGTAGTTATATGACTCAAAATGTCCCATTTATGTCCACTTTAGTTTAAGCCGGATAGGAGCGGGGACTGAGGTTGGTTGGGGGACTGGATGGTTGCTGCCACTGCTGCCGCCTCCTCACTGGGCCAGGAAGGACTCTGGCGGGACTGAGGGTGCAGCAACAGGCCAATCCCATGGAGGAGAGGGGTTTCACTTTTTTGTGCTCCCCTGGCATTGGTGCTTGGGGCACATGCCCCAGTTGTCCCACCCTAGATATGATTCTGGTGTCTTCAAGTTGGAAAAGTAGTAATGAAATAATAATTGCTTAAATTTTGTGGTTAATTTGTGATTATGATGATATCTTATAAAATATAACAACAAATAAAAAACCATAATATATCAATTTAGGAAGATGCCATGTTCTAGCAGTATCACTGATGAAATAGCAGGAGGGGTAAACATTCTATTTTTTTTTTAATTCTCATTATATTTCTGTTAATGATTGCCTTGATAAAGTTGAAATTACAAAAATAGATTGAAAGGTGATTTTTTTTTTAAACATGATTCCTGCATTGCAGATGTAGGCATGGCTACCGTTTATTAATGTTTGCCACTCCTTCATCTCCCAGATCATTGGTATGCTGACTAGATCTTTTGGTGATTGACATTTCAAAAGATTGGAAATCCACAAATTAAGAATCACTGCATTAAACAGAATAAGGCAATTGTTTCTACCTGCAGATGCTGTGAACAAGGAATAACAGCATCTTAATGGAGGACAGAGTTATGATTGTATTCTGAATCCTCCTCTGCACTCTCTATGCTGGCTTGTTGCCATCAGACGCAGCAGAGAATGCTCTTTCTTGACAGCATGGAAAGAAATTCAGCTGCCAATCCAATTGGCTTCTGTACGTCGAACAGAGAGAACCTGACACCATTTCTGTACTATATTGTTGTAGTGCTATTATTCCACTTTCAACATCCTATGGAATCCTGGGGTTTGCAGTTTAGGGAGGGGCCTTTGAGGCAGAAATAGCCTATGTCTTAGTTGGATTTAAGGGAAGCAGAACATTATTAGGTTGTGGAATACACGTTAGGGCTTTTAAAATTATGAACTGTTCCAACACCACTACTTTCCATTGATTGCCTGACTATCATAGAGACTGAGAACTTTTTAATAAACAAACATATGTGTGTTAACATAAGGACCAAAGACAAAAGGAAAACTCCTAACCAATTTTAATATCAATAGAGACTGGCTAAATATTACGGCCCTTTCCGCACATGGGGTGTGAATCGGGCAGAAATGGGCAGAAATGGGACTCACTGGATTTTTCCTGAGTCCAGGCAAGTCCGTCGCGAAGAGCAGCAGCGTGAGTTCCGTGCTGCGCAGTTCTCCGGCATCCAAAATGGTGGCTTCCGGTTGGTGGTGGCTCTCCACCAACCAAAGAAGCTCGCCAGCCGAAAGCCTGCCCTCAGAAGATCTGCAGGCATGCACTTGCGCACACCTGCAAATCTGCTTTGGAGCACGGCGATGGAGCGGGACGGGGTTGCCCACTCCGTGCTTTTGAAAAAACTCAAAAAAGAGGTTTTTAAAAAGCACGCTGCACGACCAGTTCCGGTCGCGCAGAACTGGACTGAGGTGTGGAACTACAAAAAGTAGTCCACCCCAGTCCACTCTATGGTGTAGAAGACCTCCGTCAGAGTTCACACTGCAGCATTTTAAATGTCCAGTGTGGAAATGGCCTACAATGCAGGTAAGGTGCTCTGCAAGAGTCCTGGACTCTTTCTTTTTCCAACTGTATCACTTTGAAATAGGATTTCCTGCTAAAAGCTACAGGTCTGTCTGTAATTTTTCCCACCTGGACTTCAAATAAGATAGGTAAAGAAAGTCTATGACATGGAAAGTAATTAGGTAAAATTACAGATGCAAGGCCATCTAGATTAGCTACTTATCAGTTCATAATTAAAATTACTGTTTTTATTGCTCTTTATGTGCCTTGTTACTGCATTAACCCTCCCTGCTACAGTTAAAGTGTTTATAAATGACTCTGTGTGTGTATGTGCCTTCAAGCTGCCTGTAGACTTAGGGTGACCCCATGAATTTCATAACGTTTTCTTAGGCAAGGAGTACTCAGAAGTGGTTCTCCCAGTTCATTCTTCTGAGATATAGGCTACAGCATTTCATAATCATTGGTAGTCTCTCATCCAAGTTCTAACCAGGGCTGACCTTAATTAGCTTCCAAGATCAGACTTTACTTTCCTTGTTATTCAAAAGTAACTAATTTCTCTTCTGGTTCCTTTATAATCAGAATATTACAATTTGGTGGCACAAAATACACCTAAGAGACCACTTCACCTGTGACTATAAGTCACATCAGAAAAGGCATAAGATCATCTCCACATTACTTTACAGCCATAATATTACTTAGTTCTTATTTGGTTTTTTAAAAGAAGTAATCACAAGTAACTTGTTATTTGTAACTAGCTACTTCCAAGCTCTGTGGAAATCTAGATAAAAAGGTCTAAAATGCCAGTTTAATCTATATATGTGCTCAAGATCTGAATGGATTAATTTGATGAGTACTATTGATAACAAACACTAGATGTTACTAGTAGTTATTTTAATCTATTAACCCCTTTGTTACGTTTTCCTACTATACCAAGGCCCTTTCTGCATCCTACCTTTTCTCAGCGCTGGGGTGCAGTGATCTTGTGAGAGGCTCTCGCTTCCCTGCTTCTTCAGTTCCGCATGAGCTTTCTGCTCACGCGAAAGCCCCACCTCTTCCTTCTACAGTGCAGTCTGGGACCTTTCCAGGCTGCACTGAGACAGGAAGTGCGACCAGCCCAGTTCCTGAGGCTCTGCACACCAGGTAAGTGCATGTGGGGCCCGGGAGCAATGTGTGATCGTGCAGCATTTTGGCTGAAAGCCAAAAATGCAAAGGTGCATGATCATTGCCTGCCGGCCCCTGGAGCCTTGCGTGATTGCGAGGGCATCATGCAGATTGCTCCTTGCAATCGCACAAGGCTCCAGGCCCTCTTTCTCATGGCAGATGCCATGCGAAAAAGGCCCAAGAGAGAGGAAAACATGACCCACATGCCTATATGGCCACAAGGTAATTTTTTACCTATCAGTACTCCTCTTCACCCTCAAATGTTCTGTGTCAATGTTTTTGTTTTCACCCAGAAGATCCAATAACATTCCCTAAAATTTCTAGGGACTCCTATTGGTTTTTGGTTTTTAATGCAATATTTTGGGGGTTGTTGGGCTATTATCTTTTGTTATACAAGCACACAAACCATCGTAATGTAAGTTTTCCCCTCTACAGTGTCCCTTGTAACCAGCTCAGCAAACTTCTTAGTTCTGTCCCTTGTAACCAGCACAGCAAACTCCTTAGTTTACTTGGAAACAGGAATGATACTGAGTAGAGTGGCACTGGTAGAAAACTCAGAGCAAATCTAACCAAATATTGGACCTACGCCATCGTGATGACAGTTGCTAAGAGATTGTCCTTCTCTTTCACTATTATGTCTGCACAGAATTGGCCAACAGAGGGCATTCATCTTTTGCCTCAAAATAAGAAACCACAAACTAAACAATAGGCTGTTGTGAACAGTTTGTATGATACTTCCGAAAGAAATAAAGGCATCTGTTTGTATTCCTATACACAAAAGACATACAGATGGGCAACTGAATCTTTCCTCAACACTCACATTGAATGGTGTCATCTAATCTAATTGTAAGGCAGAAGGCTAACCTAGGAAGCACAAAACAGGGCACATGACACACAGCACACTTCTGCAACATCCTCCCACACCACTTCTCAGTGTCTTCCATCTGAGGTAGCCATTTTACTTGTGTGATGAAAGAGGCAGCTCAGATGCAAACATATGATCAAAAAACTAAGAAATTGGCCCAGAAATGTATGCCTGAACAAAAGCCAGAGGTCTAGAAAAGGTCTGAAAAAAGTTGGAGACAATGGCCAAAATCCTACATCAGGTTTGCACAGTTTAAATCTCCATGTGTGAAGTTATGCATTGACTGTGCTATGAAATCTTTGTGTTGAAATGGACTGTTGTGTGTGTCATACCTCCACAGGAAGAACTACAATTTTGGAAGGTGGAGTAATCTGAAATACAATTGGCTCTGGGGATGGGTTCAAGTATAGGGTTAACAATGATATGTTTAGTAATAAGAATATATTTGGTAATAGTAAGAGGTTAAACTTAGTTGAAAAGGATAGACCTAAAAATGAAATTATTAATAGTATATTTTCCTAAATATTAATTATGAGAATAAATAATAATAATGGGTATAATGTGAATGAGATTTAGATGCATGTAAAAAAAGAATATACAAGCAGTATAATATGTGGAATAAGTGTGTTATGTTAATAGATTAGGAGAAAAATAACAATGTAAGCATTTTTCTGTTACAAATTCTCTTTTTTCACTTTTATGTTTATCATGTTATGTTTTTTTCTTTTGTTCTTTTTTTCCTTTTATAATCAAATAAAATTTAAAAAATTGTTTTTAAAAAAGAAATGTACTGTTCTGCAATACAATGTGCACACACTGCATATACCCTACATGCACCTTTTTGTTCTTCTACAAACTTGAATTGCATATGAACATTTCTGCATCAGTCGAAAATGTTCAACCACATCCGTAAGGGAACTTATGCATGTGTCAGACAGCAACAGGATTCCAGCCAATTTGGCAGGAGAACACGTTGATATTCTTCTTTTCTCCTCCCCTCTTCCTCCTCCTCCTCCTCCTCCTCCTCCTCCTCCTCCTCACCCATCCCAGAAACTGAACAAAAGACTGGAGTACTCTTTGAAAGTTTAATTTATTCTTTCTGAGTGGCCTAAGACACGATGAACTTTAGGAGCTCAAGACTTAATACTCTCTCCTTCCAGACTGCCAGCTCTAATTAAAAATAAACTCACTCTTAGTAGCGCCTCTATAAGCTTGCATACAATCAGTCACATTAGCATGAACCTGTCAAAATGGATATTCAAACCTGCCTGGTGACTGAATGAAGCAGTGTATTCTCACTCTTTGTTCCATCCACTTTTGTCTACTGAATTAATTATTCAGAACTTTTTATGGTATAACTGGGAGTCTGGCAGGTAATACATTTTGTCTTTAATGAGCCTTTTCCCAAGTTGGTTATGTCATGCCACTGCTTTTAAGAGGCAGGCTGACTGATGTGATTGGCTCATCTCTTCTTGCTTGAAACAAGAGTCCATATTACTAACTTCATTAAATATCGTTGCACGTAATCTGTCAGATGTTTGCAGATGCAAATTCAGTTTAATATCTTCTGCAATGTGTTTTTAAAAATAATTAAGATGTCTTTTATCTTTTATGAGACACTATTAATATTATATAATGAAAGGTGGTCCTTTGACAAAATGTTGAAGTGTTAATAATATTGCTATTTCATTCTTTTTAAACTTTTCTAAAATAAGACTTTAAGTGAATATTGCTTTTAAATAATTGTAAGTTGCCTTTGGGCCCCATCCCAGGAGAAAGGCAGGGCATAAATTTAATAAATCCATAAATAAAATATTTTCTTTTCCTAATAGGACTAGGAGATCTAGCCAGCCAGTTAGCCATGACATCCTCTAGGATATTACTAGACTTTCAGAGAAATGAAACCTAAAAAGATTCTAGTTTTCAAGACAGTGGTTCAAACTGGATGTTATGGGGAATATGTATGGCATGTATTCCTTGCAACGAATCCCTTTTTAACTCCCACAATGGAATTCATCAGAGATTTGTGTCTTGGCAATTAGACCTCCAGATTAAGCTCATGTTTACTTTTCAGTGACTGTTTGGGAAACAAATAAGTGAGGGCAGCAATATGATATGCCAAGCAGTTGTCTTTCACCACTTTCTTATGCTAAACATATTGACTAATCTGACCCAGTGTATGCCTTTCAAAATTCTGAATCCTATTGATTTATTCTGCAAAGTCCAACTTTAGTTCTAATTAATTAAAACGAAACTCATTTTCTTTGGGAAACACCAGAACTGGGCTGCAAGTGCCTTTTGGTTCAAGCTGAAGCACAGCCCTGTTAAATACTAAAAGAATTTCTGTGCCTGCTATCAGTCTCTCTAACAATTTCCATCTGTGAATCAGACAAGACTTGTGGACTGGAGATTGCCCATTCCCATTCTAATATATGACATATAAACTATGAAAAAAATGCCAGTGTATATCAAATATCAAGTATTGTTTTATGACAAATATCTCTGGATATGGAGACATCAATCACCAGAAAATATGAGGAAAATATCTGACCATTCAAGAACACCGGATGGACATTCAACACTAACATTTGCAGATTAGAATGTGAGGGAACAAACTCATTCTCAGCTTTACCAGAAGACAATAAAAGAGTATTTAAACTGCAGGTGTAGTCTATAAAACCCTCCCATGTTAAATACATAGCTCAAAAGCAGAATATTTATGTTACTGGCAAAATCATAAAATGAAATTACTGCCTTATTAAATTTAAAACTTGGCAAGTGCTGACATAATTATGTTTATAACATAGAGCTGTGTTTGTCCAAAAGCACAACCTTTCAAAAAGGCACACACATGCACACACAGAGAGATTACCACAACAAGCTGGATCTTTTTCCAATAAGATTTTGTTCAGTGGATGTATACTTATAAACCCTCCTTGACTTCATTTATGTCTCTTTCAGTTGAGTAGTTTTCCCCTTATAAATAATCACAATTCTGTTACCGTATAGCACATCCCATACTGACGTTATAGAGAAAGTATTGCTAGCATTCTGTTTATCTTAAAAGTACCAACAGGTCCTATTGCTGCATTTTCCTCTCAATGGCTGTAATCTTGCATCCATTTACACCAAAACTAGGGATGTAAGTCCTGACTTGGGCCCTTTTCACATGGCATTTTCCATGCAAAAGAGGACCTGGAACGTCGCGCGATTGTGAGGAGCAATCTGCACAACGCACTCACAATCGCTCAATGCTCCAGGGGCTGACAGGCACCAATCATGCACCTTTTCATTTTCGGCTAGAAGCTGAAAATGGTGCGTGATTGTGCATTGTTCCCGGGCTGCGCTGCAGAAGGAAGAGGTGGGGCTCTCGTGTGAGCAGGCAGCTCGTGTGGAGCCAAGGACCCCGGACATGAAAGTCTTTCACTGGAGGCTGCTTGCGTGATCCCTGCACCCCAGCGCTGGAAAACTGTAAGGTGCGGAAAGGGCCTTGGTTCATCCTTGCAAGGTAGATGAGATGATGTAACAACAACAACTAATCTAGTGATTGTAGCATGGCAAGATTTAGCAGGAGGATGGGTTGGCATGAGAGATTCTGCACATTATTTTTTCCCCTTTTCTAATTTATTAAATTTCAGTTCCTCCAAGTAAAATATAATGGTCAGATCTCCCATTCTCTTCCTCCCTTGCACCCTCTCACCTCCACTTCTTAGCTGGTAAACACACACACACACATACACACATATATATGTATCTCACTTGATCATTATGGATATAGTCCATCTTTGAAGTTCTGACTGCTGGGTTGTACATTATTCAAAATGCACTTTTCCAAAGAACTGCTTGATCGACGGTGGCTTAAACCCAGTGTTTATATGAGTAACATAGGGAGAGCCAGCACGGTACAGTGATCTGAGCATTGGACTATGACCCTGGAGACCAAGGTTTGATTCCCCTCTCAGCCATGGAAACCAACTGGATGACCTTGGGTGTGTCACACATTCTCAGCCCCAGATAGGTTTGACTTAGGATCAACAGAAGTCAGAAACTACTTGAAGGCACACAACAACAAAACAACAGAATTCCAGGTATTTTAAATGTGTTTTCTCTGAGTTCTCCTTTTGCTAATCTAATGTTATGTTAACTTTTCTGATAACCCTATGGATCACACACAATCTAAGCATGTTTGAACAGAAAGACTTTTAGAGTTTTCCAGGATTTTTGATATTTCTTATCTGGTACAATTTCTGTGAGATCCATTATTAATTTGTATGTTCAATTATCATCATTATGCTTCTATAGTGCATAATTTTCAAGACAATTTTTGTATATATTTATTTATGGACTGTTAAAAGATGGTAACATTAGATGTAAGGTGTACATCTTTTGGTCAATGAGCATTTCCCTTTTTGGTTATTGTGTGTGAATGCTTCCCTGTAGGTTCTGAAAGAGAAAAATCACTAGTTCCTCACAGGTACTTTTGCTTTGGCCAAGTTACAGAAACTATGATCCTCAGGCTCTTGGTATGTTGTTCCCATGACAGAGGTGAGAACTCAGGTTTAGGGGATTCCTGACAGGTTTTCTTGCCATGCCTGTGTTGTTGAAAGTCTCTTCAACTGCAAACATTTCACTTTATTACAGGGCTAGATAAAATTGTGTTAAAAACAAAGGAATATAGTGTTTCTAAATTCGATGCAAATTCTCCTGATCTTCACTTTTCGAACTATTGTGCAATTTAGAACAAAATTATCCCTTGGATTTGGCACTTTTTCAATTTTTGCAATAAAGTCCTCATCTAAATAACCATAACCACATATATTTTTACAAAGTATATATTTGGATACAATATATTTAAATAAATGAAAGTTTTAAGAAAACATCTTTTAAAAACTTACTTAAGTATTTAAATATTGAATTTTCATTCATCTTTTTAAATATTCAAATCCATGGAGAAATAAAAGGAATTCACATTATATTAATCAATTGATTTGAACTGTTGCAACTAACAGAACTCACAATTAAAGCCCAATTAAGCCCAGTTAAAATACCACAGTTGAAAACAACAGTAAAGTCCCTAAACATGAAATAGATCTCAATACAATTAGACAGAATTTTAGCACATATCATTACTGCTGTCAATAACAATTTGGCTCTAGTTTCTGTGATAGATTCTTTTGTTGTCAGACAAAAGGGAAAAGATGGATTTTTCTGGATGTAAGATGTTTAGTGGGCAATAAGCTCATCAAATTACAGAAATTATAGAAGAAGAGGAAAAGTTTCATTTTTTTCTGAACCACAAGGACAGAGGCCCTTTCTGCACTACACAGTTATAGTGCTATTATTCCACTTTCAACATCCTGTGGAATTCTGGGGTTTGTACTTTATTGAAACCAAAGAGCTCTGTGGCTGAGAATCCTAAATGCACCTCCCTAAACTGCAAATCCCAGGAGTTTGCCTGAGATCTGCAGGCAAAGGATTATTGTCTGTTCCACCAACGTGCACAGCTCTGTTAAGGCTGTGAGCCTTTCAATATCTGGGTCCACATTTGTGGAACAGTCTTCCATTGGACCTTCAGCGGGATCTCACCCATTTCTGTAACTGGTTGAAGACCTTCCTCTTTGACTTTCCACTGTAAGTCATTGAGATGTGTTAAGGTGCTGAGATGGGTAATGAATTGTGCGGCATTGTGGTTTTCTGTTTTAATGTCTTTGTCCCTGATTGTATATGTCAATGTTCTGCCCTTTGGTGTAAAGGGTAAACAAACAAACATATAAATAAACGTCGTTGTTGTTATGTTGTTATTATTATTATTAACTATCTGACAGCTTATGGACTGGAACACTGTCAGAAAACAGAATTGGTTGAAAAGTGGAGCCCATGTGCTATACTGTAGGAGTGTGAAGGACTCACTGAAGGTCGCTTGGAACTGATCACACTTTGCATACTGCTTGCAAAGTCTCTTAGCCAGCTTAGTGCCTTTCCCTCCTCTCAGTTCACTTTGCTAGCAGGATGCACATGCAAGTGATTCCAGGGAACCCTCTATGAGCAGCAAAAACTGGTAAAAGAACAGAAGCCCCATCAAATTAATGGAACGTGTCCTCAATTTAGAAGCATCAAGAGAGTGAATCATCTGATACTGGGGCATGAAAACTTGGGGGCTTCCTGTATTCTTAATACTTTGGAAGGTCCCTTACCAATACATTATGATGAAAGGGATGATGGAAAGACACCTGCACTAAATATTTTATTATTCCACATCTTCATCCACAGATGCATTAAAGTAAAAGAATAGAGTACATTAAATAAAGCCAAAACATCTGAGCTAGAGACCAAGTGTATTATAGTAGTCTATCTTGGAAGTCACTGGTGTGTGAATAACAAAGGCTAGGTTATTTGACTCTTTCCAAATGAGATTATAGCCTAAGCTACTACAGGGCATTTCTGCTTACTGAAATACATAGGGAACCATTTGAGAAACTGGTCTTTTGTAATGTCTGTGTACACATCATCCTCTGAGGAAAAAATCTGGGGAAGCCAGGTCATGATCCATATCCTATTCCAGCCAAAATGAAATCCAGGTACTGGAATGACTATAGAAAGGGCGAGGGGACATAACCTGGTGGCATGCAGTGCCTGCACAAGCTCCTAATTTCAGTCTCTATTTAGTGTTGGAGACGTTTCTTTTTAAAATCCTGGAAAGCCCACAGCTTGGAATAATGCTACACATTTGGTACTTTACTGGGCAGGGAAAGGAGATCTGAGCCATCCTCACAGTGACTAGTCCAACATGGGACTTACATGTACCTGTATATATAGGAGTGTGTATATAGGACACAGTGCCTCAGAGGAAGGCAAACACAATCCCCTTCTGAATGAATCTTGTCCAGAAAACTCTGAGATAAGGTTGCCTTAGGGTTTCATAAGTCAGATATTATTTGAAGGCACAAAAAAGCAATAAAATGTGTGGCATATGACTACCATTATGACCCCAGGGACCATGACACTCTGAAAAAAAATAACTCCTCAGAATTACAGATTGTCCCCCAGAAACCTGTGACTTCCTGTTTTGAATACTGGATTTGTTTTGGACACAATAAGGCTGGGTGGAATTATACATACAGAGGACGCTGGGAGGCTTCTGGGAGAGCAATTTTTCATTTTGAGGCCTAGAAAGTTTGCTGGGAATTATGTTCAAAATGGGAAGTGTGTCCCACAAAAGGACCAGAGGAAGGCAAAAATGACCCCTGGATTTTCAGAAATTGTTTATTCTAGCTTTAGGTCATACGTTTGGAGCAAAGCTTGGAGATAACTTGTTAGTTAATTCATTAAATTTTTAATTCATTTGATTCCCCTCAACGTAGCTTGGCTCACTAGATTGCCTAATTAATATCGAAGTTAATTCCAGGTGTTAATGAGTTAATTGATTTTAGGTTATTAAAATTTGTTGAGGAGGTAGCCTTCCCTGTGCCAGAAATCGAATCTTAATGTTTTAATCAGGGATTGGGAAAGTGTAACCCGTAGGCTACATATGGCCCCTGTATTCCACTTTTGCAGCCCCTTAAGTCCCCTCAGTTCTCCCAAGTCGCTTGAACACCCTTAAAAAAAAAAAAAGGGAAGATTTGAAGAAGAAAATCATCATCAAATCAAAACCAAATCACTCCAATGCTGGATTTGGCAGAAATGGATGAATTAAATATTTTAATTAAGGGATGATCCTTGGTTAAATTTAAAAGTGATTGAAATAAATTGATTTTATATTTAAGACACTGTTGGGGGGAAAATCAATTAGTGTTTTTGAAGGTTAAGCTTATAGTTGTTAAATGATAGTCACACTAGAAAAAGTATTTCTTGTAGATTATCTTTGAACCAAAAGTTGCTGAGTTAGACTAGACTACAACTAAACAAACAAGGGGAAAAATATATTCATATGTATTGATATGTATTTTTGCCCCCTTTTCATTTAGTTGTCATCTAGCTTTACTTTCTCTGTCTGTTTACTTACTGTTTTTTAAAAATCTCCTATATGTTGTTTTATATATTAAATGCATGTTAATATTTTTTTAAATCACCCCTAAATGTGTGCAAACACACCCAACCTCTTTTCAAAACTTCCTCAAACACCTACCCTCCTTCCTCCACTGGGGAGAAGCCTGGGATGAATAAATGGCCCCTGCACAGTCACCCACCTCTGATTTAAATAATGAAACCATCTATTATAACTTAGGCAATGAGACTATTTCAACTATTATTATTAGTGGCAACTAATCAGTCTCCCATTATCTAATGCTTGTTGCTGTTGTTGTTGCTGTTGCTGTTTGCACCTTCGTTTCTGACTTAAGGTGACCCAAATTCTATCACAGGATTTTCTTGGCAACATTTGTTCAGAGAGGGCTTGCCATTGCCTTCCTCTGAGGCTATGGCAATGTAACTTGCACAAGGTTATCCAATGGGTTTACATGGCTGATCAGGGTCTCCAGAGTTGCAATCCAACGCTCAATCACTATATCATGCTGGCTGCTTTCACCGTTAAATTAATTTTCAAATCTATCATTCCAAGTTCTGTTTGAAGCTCTGTCCATATTTGTATCAACCTAATAATCAAAACCTTTTACAGGACAGGAAAGTGAAACACTGGTTTTAAGGCAGTTCATGTTATGCATTGTACAGCTATGCAAATATGTGGCACTTTGTTTTGGATTATGTTGTCTTTTCAGAGGACTGTGAAAGCTCCATTTAGCCTAATTACATTCCATTTCCTGAGATGAACTTATTAACGAAAGCTACTTCCTTATTTTCTCCTTAACATACATGATTAATATCCCCTCCACAGAATCTTAATTTCCAGTTCTGAGAAGAGACAAAAAACAAGCTTTAGCAGTCTTGTGCTGAAAATTTGTTGTTAGCTTTTGAGTGCGATTGCAGTTCTAATTAGTTTGCCACTTCAGTTCTTTAAAATTGTGTGCACTATATAAAGGCAGTGATAAATGTGATGTCATGATAGCTAAGATTAGACAATTGCATTAGGAATAGGATCATGGCAGCAAAATGTCCTGAATAAATAGAAAATAAATAGGTCATGCTTCTTAACACTTTTTTTTTTTAAAAAAGAAAGTGTGTCTGATAGATTAACATATGCTTTGGGATTTATTTATACTGCAAATTTTGTGTGTATTACTGAGGTTTACTCAGAATAATACCGGCACTGATACCAAGGATCAGCAACTGAGTTTTTTTCTTGTCATCAATGAAAAGGATTCAGCTACAGATAAGAAGGATCAGCCACTGACAATCCTATCAGGATTGCACCACTAATAAAATTGCAGCATATTTATGAATGTGTTCTAGATATATAATTGTTCTATTTAGATCCCATATTGTGACAACAGCAATCCCACTGTATTATCAAACTTTGAGTTAAAAAATTCTCATCCCCAGACAAGGGCTAGGAGTAGGGCCATAGTACCTTTTAGTGGCCTGACACCTAAAGTCATTGTAAAAGTTCAGCTAAGATGTGCGGATTGAATAAGCAGCTGAGGGAATACTGGAGCTTATTACTGGAGCACACTGTCACTTGGTTTGACATTGCAGCTGCCAGTATCACTACCATTGTCAAGCCACATGGCTTCCTTGAAGGCCAAGTAGACATGGGTGTCACGTGCTTTGCGGCATCAACTTGCTGCTGAGTTAGAGCAAAGAAAAGGAGTGAGGTGGAACTGATTGTTTATATCACCCCATTCAACCCGCTTTTAACTGGCTTATAAAGACACCTTCTCCTTCTCCCACCCTGAGAGAAGTGTATTGTCATGAGCCAGGCTGAGCAGGCTGCCGATTCAGACAGGGACTCTGAGTTGGACTTGGACTCCCAGCCGGGGGAGGACCACTTGGAGGGAGAGGGAGCTCCTGCAGAGTCAAGGGAGGGGCCTGCCAGCGACTCCACGGCTATCCCAGAGCCGGTACCTGCAGCAGAGGAGACCAATGCTTCTGGCTGACTCCAGCCCGGAGTTTGCAGCAGACTTTCCCCCCACGTTCCTCCAGAGGGGACAGGAAAAGGAGGCAGTTCGTAGATTAAAGTGCTTGCAAGAGAAGCATCTGAGGTCTGAGGGCTTCCAGCTGGTGGCCAGGCCAATGGACATTTGATCAGCCCCAGCTGGGTTAAAGACTATTTAAGACAGACGCTGGGGGGAGGGGGTCACGAGGCAACAACAGTTGATCATTCTGTTTCATGGACTTTCTGTTCCTGGTTATTCCGGTAATCCTTGTTGCTGAGTTTCACTGCCTCCATCTGTTTTGGGTGATGTAACCCCTTAATTACTTTATGGCTTTATTTACTGCCTCTGTTTGCTTTGGGTGCCATAACCCCTTGATTATTTTACTGCCTACTTACTAAAAACCATAAAACCCCAGTTGCTGCCTCTGTGTTTGCTTAGCCTCCGCCTGACATTGACATGTATGTGTAAAGGTGGCACTGTAGCTCATCAGGAAAGCAGGGAATGAGGTAAACAGTAGGGCTGCCAAGTCTCAGAGCACTGGCTGGATTTTAAGGGATTAATTCTGTGTCAGGACTCTCTGACTCAGTGCAAAGGTATTTGTAATGTACATTTTGGCTGTGTAACATCGCTGTTGTGTGCCTTCAAGTTGTTTCTGACCTATGGCGATCTACCATAAGCAAGACTTGTTCAGAGGGGGTTTGCCTTTGTCCTCCTCTGAGGCTGAAAGAATGTAACTAGCTCAAGTTGACCCAGTAGGTTTCCATGGCTGAGTGGAAATGCAAACTCTGGTTTCCAGATTCATAGCCCAGTGCTCAGAGCACTACATTACAGTGGCTTTTGTGTAACAGGAGCTCACCAAAGAACCAGGAGTGAGCAGGTGATAAGCAAAAGAGATGATGGGTGCATACACTTGAATCCATCACACCCTTTGAAGCAATACAGAAGGTGCAGTGTCAGTGTTATGATTTGTGAGCTTTCTTGTACAAATATAGAAACAGCAGCTCAGGGCCTCATTTTTTTTAAAAATTTCCTATAGGGCTATCATGGAGGGTTCTTACAGAACCTACAGAAGCACAGGATGTGAAAAACAAAAACAAACCTCATGTACCATCTGTGCTATTGGTAAAGCCATGTGAGATGCAAACCCTAGAAGGAAAGGGAGTGACATTTTGGATATCCTCCAACATTTCACATATGAAAACTGGGACACATGGCCAAGCAACATCATAGTGTGGTCAAGATGGCAAAATGAGGAAAAGCACACAAGCTAGGAATGGTTGCAGCAGTTTGTTTCTGTTTGAGTCTATAGGGAAGGACAAGATTCTGCCCCTCCTCTCCTCTTTTTCCTAGCAGGTTAATTAATTGCAAACTACTTTTGCAATTTGATCTCAGTTTGCTCCAACAGCAGTAAGCTGAGGACAAAGAAGAAAAGTGGGAGGAGAAGAGAAGAACTGGGATGAAAGAAGAAGAGGTAGGCACCACTTCATCATTCCTAGGCCCAGATGAACGGCCCTCCCTAGCTCCATCCCAACTGCCACTGTCCTGCTGAACCTAATCCCCTTCCACATTACCATCCCCTTTTTCTTTTCTGTCATGTCTCAATTAGATTGCAAGCCTGAGGGCAAGGAATTTTTTGTTGTTCTTTTACTTGCAAAGTGGAATGTACAGTCATGGTACTGTATGAATGAATGAATTATGGCAGTGGTGGTATTTTAATACAAGCTGAAAAGGTGGGGTGACAGAGGATCAATCAGGGCAGTTGGAGGGTATACATCTGTCTGGCTACTGAAAAATTCTTTTATTTCACATTCTTGTGTCTTTTTTTTTCTTTTTCTTTTCTTTTTTTTCTTCTTCTTTTCTTTTTTGCCTGCAATTGTCAGGCTTCAGGACACCTGCTGAAGTCTCCAGATGTCAGAGTAAGTGATGGTGGAGAAAGTGAAACTCTGATTTTACTCTGTGTAGTGGAGTTAAGACAGCCAGTGTGCCATAGTAGTTTGAGTGTTGGAGATCAGGGTCTCACTTGGCCATGAAAATCCACTGGGTGATCTTGGGCCCGTTTTGCATTGAGGCTTCTCGCACGAGTGGGGGAGGGCAGCTCGTGCGAGAAGGCTCCTCTGGGAGGGTGCCGCTTCCCCCTCGTTCCTTCCGCAGGCAAAGGAATGAGGGGGAAGCGGCAGCCTCGCGCGAGCCGCCCTCCCCCCAGGCGAAGCAGGAGGCTGTCGCGTCTGTCCCCCCCCACTCGCACGAAGCAGGAGGCTGTCGCGTCCGTCGCGCTAGCACCCCGCCCCTTCCTTCCGCAGGGGAGAAGGGAAGGAAGCGCAACCCGACCGCCTCCCCGACGCTCCGCACAAGAGGTAAGTGCGCGTGGGCACCGGGAGCGTTGCGCGAGTGTGGTGATTTTCGCTTTGAGGCGAAAATCAAAAAACCCGCAATCGCGCCGCTGCAGCCCCGTGAGCGCGGTGGAAGTGGGAATGCGTCGTGCAGAGCGACACTCCCACTCCCTCGAGGCTCAGGGGGCTCTCGCGCGACAGAAAGCCCGTGCGAAAAGGGCCTTGGACAAGCCATACTGCCTCAGCTTCAGAGGAAGGCAATGGCAAACATCCTCTGAACAAATTTTGGCAAGAAAACCCTGTGATAGGTTTGCCTTGGGGTTGCCATAAGTTGGAAGTGACCTGAAGACACACAACAATCACAAAAGTAGGTTTAAAGCCTGGACACCCTTCTCCTTTTCATTCTGCACTTAGTTCTCTGGTTCAGTGCAAAGGTTTCTGTATTTTGTAACTGTTACACAAGGTCAGGACCCTGTAACATCACAAGGACCTGTCCCCTGGACTCAGGTTTTGTTTCTGAAATCTCAGAGAAGGAGAAGCTGACCGCTTGGTAATCCTAGTAAGCACTGAGATCTTATTTGTAAAACCATGATTGAAATATCATCAGTTATACAACTAAAATCTGTATGGATAACATTTTATCACGAGTGCAGGTAAAACATGGATATTCTATGAATACACATTCACTTTTCAATGTGTATCTAGATGTAGATGTCTATCCCTATGTCTGATTCATGTTTTTGATGGGAAGGCTCAATCCCATGAATATTCTGTCACAGATATACGTTTCCTACAAGAATCATGTATATTTCTTCCTTGCATGTCAGTATAAAGGGAGGATGTCCATTCAGAAGTGTGTTACATGGTCTGTGGGTATTCCTTTCCTCCTTTTTGAAGTCCAGATTTGACCCCAAATTTGTCACAGTACTAACATGCTGGTGAAAAAAACTCACAGTGGTACAGCAACCAGATGAGAAGCCGCATCTTGACATTAAAAAAAGGGAACGTTCCCCAGATAATTTATATGAAAGGACAAAAGGGGTTGTTTGCTGTTCACAGTGGATCACCAATTTTTTTTATTATTATTATTAATTATTATTATTATTATTATTATTATTATTATTATTATTATTATCATCCTCCTCCTCCTCCTCCTCCTCCTCCTCCTCCTCCTCCTTCTCCCCCTCCTCCTCCTCCTCCTTCTCCCCTCCTCCTCCTC
The DNA here is from genome assembly GCA_948474755.1 of Ctenosaura bakeri. NCBI lineage: Eukaryota > Metazoa > Chordata > Lepidosauria > Squamata > Iguanidae > Ctenosaura > Ctenosaura bakeri. The sequence continues at coordinate 825,744 of CAOLHI010000484.1, forward strand.
CTCCTCACTTTTCTCCCTGAGGGGACTCAAAGGGGCTTACAGCCATTAGAAGAAACATAATTAAAAACTGTGATAGACAAAAGTTAGCATGGTCTAGCATGGTGTAGCAGCACATTTACAAAGGAAGGACAGCAGGTTGCCCTACTACTGAAAGCTGCTCATTCCTGATGTAGCTGCTGTTGGTGGAAAATGTTTTAGATATACTGTAAACCCTCCCTGAGGGGATTCTGAAAAGTGCAAGGCATTTCCATCTCCTTTTGAACTGAACTTTCATTCACCCTGATAAAAAGGAAAGTGTTGGATTTTTATTGCATGTTTTTGGTCAATATTGTAGAAGACACTCATTGGCATGCAGCTTACAAGCGGGAAACAAAACATTTAGCAACATCGTCCCTAGATATTGTATATTTTGCTAGTGCATTGAACTGGAAAGCAGTGTCATCTATGAGAAAATTAATCCTTAAAGAAAATATGTACATTGAATTTCAGCTGTGCAAGTCCTACAGCTTTCAAAATTTAATAGCAAAGTGGTGCATTTATCAACCAAAATGAATGTGATCTTGTGAGTTATGAAAAATGAAGAACTAAATGCTCTTACAACTTTATTCTCAACCAAACATTTTGGGGTCCTGTTAAATCAAAAGGATAGTACCAGCTCCGTTGATGCAACCATTTTCAGTCATTGCAACAATTATGCGCCAACTCTTACCTTTTTATATCACAGCAGAGTAGAAATATGTAATTTCCACATCGTGAGAAAAGATCTCATTTTATTGGATTGAGTCCAGACTTAGTCACTTAGTGTATAGTGGTTTAACTTTAGTTCCACTTGTTTCAATGAGGATACACTAAACAGAACTTAAATAATGGAGTGCCAGGATCCAGCCCATGTAAGGGCTGCTTCAGATTATTAATTGCTTTCTAATATGACAGAGTGGGATATTCCCCTTCAACTGCTATGAAGATATTGTGTATTATGATGCACTTTGAATTAAAGAAAGAGTAAATTATATTTGCAAGATTCCACCAAGGCCAGTTATGTGATTCCAGCTGGCCTCCATTCTGATGGCACCAACACTCATCTATCTATCTCATCATTCATCCAACCATCTATCCATCTATTCATGTACCTAAAGTACCTTAAGAAAAATGTTAGAGATATTTATGCCAGGAAGACTTGTAAAGATATGTGGGAGCCTTTTCAAACAATACTTCAATGACAGATGAATCAAATCTCTGAGGATGTTAGCTGAGTGCATTGGGCATAGCAATCTGTCATCAGAACAAGGGATGTTGATTAAAGAGAAGATCTGGGTAACTTGATTGCAAGGGTCTGCTTTGTTATAACTCTCAATTTTGTTGTCAGCTGCTGTCGAGTTGTATTCAACTTATGATAACCCTGTGAATGAGACAACTCCAAGTCACCCTCTCATCAACAGCCTTGCTCAGGTCTTGCAAACTCAGGACTGTAGCTTCCTTGACTGAATGTATCCATCTGGAAAGTAGTCTTCCTCTTTTTCTATGACTTTGTACCTTACTGTCTTCATTACTTCATTATTGTCTTTTCTAGTGAGTCATGTCTACTCATAATATATCCAAAGGTTAGTCATCTTGGCTTCTAGGAAGAGTTCAGGCTTGATTTGCTCTAGGACCCATTTATTTGTCTTTTTAGCAGTCTTGGTATCCATAGAACTCTTCTCCAGCACCATGTTTTGAATAAGTTTATTTTATTCCTATCAGCTTTCTTCACTGTCCAGCTTTCACAACCGTACGTAGAAACTGGAAATTTCTCAGGGACAATGCTAACCTCAGTATTCTATTATGTATCTTGACACTTCAGGATCTTGTCTAGTTCCTTCATAGCTTACCTTCTAAGTCTCAGACCGTTTCCACACTAGAGGCCATTAGAGTGTTATACTGTTATAATGGCGGCATCACCATTTGTGTATACCATTGGTTTAAGGACATTCTTTTCTGTTCCCTTCCCTCTTAATATCTTACTGATATTGCCATCATATTACAGTATCCTTGACCACTCCCGTGCCCTGCTTTCACCTTGCCTCACCACCCCTGATTGGGTGGTGACTTTGTTTTGTTTTGTTTTCGGAAGCTGTACTATCACAGCAATGTTGTAACAACATGACATGCCAGTACACTATTGCACTTTTGCCCTATACTGTTTATAAATGTATTTAAAAAAATAAAAAGTGTTGACTCAAAGGAGACATTTAAAATAAACAGGGGGAGGTGATAGGAAGTTACTACTCCATGGGAGTTGCTAAGGGAGGGATAAGCTGGGCATGCCCACAGCCCACTCACTGCTGGATCTGCCATAACAGGAAGCACTATCAAGTGCTATAATGGTACCACACTAAAATGGCTGACAGGATTAAAGTGCTATAGGAGCTCTTAAATGATTTTTTTCCTGGAAATAGAATATGGTGATCTGTGATGCTTGGGGACAGGATAGCAGCTGGATAGAGATGGCCTTGTGCAGAAGCACAGCTCCTGGACAGGTAATAACCTCTGCTATACTATTATAGCGACATCATGCAGAAATGTCCCCACTCTTCTTCATATTTCTTGACTGCAGTCTCTGTTCTGATTAATGGTAAGGAGAATATTGAACTATTTCAATATTTTCATTATCTACTTTAAAGTTATGTTAATCTTTAATAATGTGATAGAAAAGATGCCTAATCAGATTTTGAAAGATGATTTGGTGGAAGCAGAGAAAGGGATTGATTGACAGCAGTTTAACTTGTGATGTAGAATTTATGTTAGATAGATACTACTGTATAGTAGTATTAATAATAATGTAATTGTTTTCTTTTGTTTCTCTTTTCTTCTTTAGGTTTAAGAGATTATTATATGAGGACTCTGTCTTACTTAAGTAAAGAAGGGGGGTTATTCCCTAGGAGTTTTAGATAATTTGATGTGTATTCTTATTATAGAACCTCAATTTTCAAGAGTAGCATGCTTTATATGATATAAAGGCAAATAGTAATTTATATTATAGATTTTATTGTCAAATGTCATAGGTTAGAGAGCATATTAAAGGAAGTATAATAAAGTTTGAACAATAACCCATTATGTAAGGAGTGAGAAGTCTGTCTATATATTTTATACCCCTTAGTTAGTCTTTGTCTTGTAATGGTTTAGTAGATTAGTAGATATATGTGTATTATTTTTGTTTAGTTAGTTTGGGTTTGTCCTGTCTGTTATTATGCAGTTTGTTTGTGTTTTCCTTATATGTAGTTTTAGAGCACCTAAAAATGTGTTTAATCAAAATAATTAAAAACAAAATTATGTTAATCATCTGTGGTTGTTATTTTTGTTTTCTTACTATTTAATGGTAAAGTTGCCATTGTACTTTCTTCCTTGACTTTCTTCAGTAATAGTTCCAAGTCTTTGCTATTTCCTACTAGTAGTATGTCATCTGCATATCTTAAATTGTTGATGTTCCTTGTATACAAGTATAAAGTGATAAAATTCAACCTTGTTTGATCCCCTTGTCAATTGGAAACTATTTTGTTTCTTCATATTCTGTCTTGATGGTAGTCTCTCGTCCTGAGTGCAGGCTACTCATCAGAACAATGAAATGCTGTGATATACACATTTTTTTAAGAGCAATCCATTATTTTTCATGATCTACACTTATCAAAGGCTTTGCTAGAATCTATAAAGCATAGGCTGATTTTTTTCTGAAATTCTTTGGCATGCACTATTATCCAACATATCTTTACAATATGACCTCCACTGGCTCTTCCTGAATCCAGCTTGGACATCTGGCATTTCTTGCTTAATATATAGTAAAAGTCTTTGTTGTGGAATTTTGTGCATCACTTTGTTTGCATGGGAGATTAAGGCAATGAATCTGTAGTTACTGCAATCCCTGGTGTCTCTTTTCTTGGGGACTGGAATGTATATTGAGTGTTTCCAATGTTTGGACCATGCTTTTGTTCTCCATATTTGTTCACTGATTTTAGTTGGAACTACAGTGGATTCTGTCTCTGTAGCTGATCTATTGGTATGCCATCTAGTCCTGGTGATTTATTCTCCCAATGGAGCATGGAGCTTCTCCATCTTTTGCTCCCAATTTTGACATCTATTTGATTTCTATATTGGCCATCAGGTGATGTCACCTCTTTGGTTGCTTAAAGAATGTGTTTGTGATGAACACATTGTGATGTTGACTCCATAAAATTCAATCAATCATTCTCCTACTTCATTTCTTGAACCTAGGCCAAATTTTCTTACAATCTTTGATTCTGCTCTGATTCCTATTTTTGCATTCCATTTTCTATGAGCAAAGATAACCCCCTCTGAACAGAAAACCCCATGATACTTTTGCCATAAGTTAGAAATAACTTGAAGGTATACAACAATGACAAGAATAGTGAAGAACCTTTCAGTTTCTTTTTCTTCTCCTCTGTAGTTGAAGCATAAACTTGGGGCTATAGTTATATTGCTGGGTTTTCCTTGAATTCTTATTGATATGATTCAATCAGACTTTGCATTATATCCTTTGACTGCTTTTGCTACATCTCTCCTCACTATTAATGCCACTCCATTTTGTCTTAGATTTTTATTTCCTAAGCAAAACACTGTGTGACTCAAAATGTCCCATTCCTGCCCACTTTAGTTCACTTTAGTTCAAGTACTGCAGTGTTCATATGTTCCTATGTTCCTATGTTCCATTTCTTGTTTTATTAAGTCTAGCTTCTTCAATCAATGCTTCTTACATACCATGTTCCTGTGCAGCTCCAGACTTTCCTTTCACCTCTGAGGACATCAACCTCTCAATCTCTTTCAACCTGAGTCCAGCTGAGCCATTAACCACAATGCTACTCATAGTTGTCCTTTGCTCATTAAATGCTTTCTGACCTAGCAGTTTCATCTTTTCCTACTATCTCTTGTTTTATTTTGGATTGTCTTATTATAGGGTTTTCATGATAAAGGACATTCAAAAGGGGTTCGCCATTTCTTCTTCTATGCAGTACTAGCAAGTGCTATTTATGGTGCCACTGCTGTTGTCTCTGAGAGATCCTCCAACAGTATGACTTTACTCTTCAGCAAAAGCCTGTTTGGCATGGGATATCCTGCCAGCACAGTGCTACCATCAGCATAGCCTTTTGCCTCGTGAAAAAGAAGTGCCATGGTGAGAAACTCAATTAACACTTTACCAGACTTATACTCTGGTTTTTAAGCTGAATTAAACATTCAGTTGAAGCCCAAATTTGTTGTTGTTGTGTGCCTTCAATCATTTATGACTTATGGTGACTCTAAGGTGAACCTGTCATGGGTTTTTCTTGGCAAGATTTGTTAAGGGGGTGTAACAGGTCTTTACTTCCCTCAGATTGGTGTGGTGGTTCCCAAACTGATAAGGTGCCCTGTCTTTACCACACAGCTCTGTCTTCCCTCTTATAACACCACCTTTGTGTAAAAGGGTAGGGGTTTTCAATGTTTATTTAGAACCTCCTAATAGTTTTATGGCAGTGTGTTTTCTGTGTTCCTTTAAAAACTGTATACAATTCAGATGAGTCAGTATTTATAAAAATAAACTGTACCTTTTCTTTAAATAACCTTAAAAAGAAAGTCTTAAAGTTCATATGCAAGTCAAAGTTAATACACTTCTTCAGTGCACTTTTTACAGTTCACTTGCCTCTTTCAACTCTCATATCAAGCACAACTATCGTATAACAGCCATCAAGACTCAATCTCCAATCTAGATAGCACTCTCTGACCAGATTCTACCTAGATTCAAATATTCTTCTGCCTCTCACTAGGATTCTACTGACAATTAAACTTTCACACACAGTCACTTTCCCTGGCTGACTGAGGGACTCTATCAACAGATACTTGGCTTTATATAACTTTCCCTGCCTACCACCAGCCCCTCCCACACACTACTGGGCTGGGTTTCTCTCCTAAGGAGCTATTCTGGTTGTTTGGCAATCTGCTTCCAGGCTGACTTTGAACTTCAGATAGCCACACCCCAGAACTCCATTATTGACAGGGGGAGAGGTTGCCATTGCTTTCCTTGAAAGCTTAGAGACTGTCACTTTGCCAAGTTCACTTAGTGGATTTCCATGTCAAATGGAGCATTGATTCCTTGTCTGCAAGAGTTGTAGTCCAATATTCAAACCACTACACCATGCTGTAGTGTATTAAATGTAGTGTATTAACCTCATTTGTAGCCTAAAGAGAAATTGAACTGAAGGGTAATCTCATGTTCCATTATACTCCATAGAAGTAGGAAACTAAGTTATAATTGATTTTTAAAAATTTTTTTTATTGATTTTCATTGAATATCAGAACAAATAGACAGTGAAAAACAGTGTAAGAATAGCAGATAGGAAATAATACCAACTGTATCATATATATACAAAAAAAGACAACAATAAAAAAATACATCACTAATAGATAGTAATACAAGGAAGACCTTACATGTACAATAAAATAGACTTCACACTCTGCTGGAGCCACAGATTGGATTAGTTGCATTCTGGTTAAATACCTTTTTACATTCTTCTTTTCAATAATTCTGTCATTAGAACTCATTGGTATTAGTTATTTATCTAGTCAGTGGAACATAATTTGTTAGTCCATCTTTAATTACATAAATCACAGATCAGAACAGAACTTTTCTAAAGTAATAACATACATGTATTAGTATGTATTCTTCTTTGGAGGTTTTTAAGCAGAGGCTGGATGACCTTCTGTTGGGAATACTTTGATGGGTGTTCCTGCATTGCAGGGGGCTAGACTCGATGGTCCCTGGGGTCTCTTCCAACTCTATGATTCTATGATTCTAGTACCATTATCATGAATCATCCTAATTCCACACTATCTATTCCTTATCTCCCTTATTATGATTTACCTGGTTTTTATTTGCAAAAGTACCTCTTACTCAATTCATATATACTTGTATCTCACATTACCATAGTTTTTACATTGCCTTACAATACATTACATTTTATGTTACCCTTTGCAAATAATTCATAAGCTGTTGCCATGTTCGAAGAAATTTGTGACTGGGGTTATTATCTAGAAGGTAAGTGAGCTTGTCCGTTTCGGCCACTTCTGATAATTTCTCCAGCCATTCTCCTTTTGACAGAATTGAGACCTTTCACCAATGCCTTGCAAAAACAATCCTGGCAGTTGTAACCATATGCCATATTGACCTTACTTTAGTTTCTCCCCTTCTACCCAATTTGAATCCGATATACCTAGTAGAAACAGCTTAGGAACCAATTCAATCTTTTTCTTTATCACTTGTTGCATTACTGCTCATACCATAAACCAAAAATTTTACACTCTATTACATCCCCAGCATTGAGGAATAAAAGTGCCCCTTTCTTTTTGGCATTTCCTGCACGTATCTTTTGTATTTTTAAACATCTTGGCAATCCTTACTGGGGGAAGGTACCATCTAAACATAACCTTTAGAGCATTTTCCTGTAAGCTATAAGATCTGGTAAATTCAGTAATTCTATTCCACGTTTTTTCCCATTCTTCTAAACTGATATTGTGACCTAGATCTGACACCCATTTTATCATGTATTCTTGTAAGTCCCCTAACCCACCTAAAAACTATGTCCTGAGGATCCTAATTATTTTATATCAAACATAGTGAGCCATACAGATATACTGGATGGACACGTAGGCAGTGGCTATGGAGATTAAAAAAAAAGTAACCTGTTTTCTGTCACATCCTGGGTAATCTTACAAATGGCTCAAAGGCCACTTGAATGGAATTTTTTTTTTTATTAATCAACTTTATGCATATTACATAACATATACACATATATTAAATAACGTACTGCATAAGAGTGTACATGTATTGGATAATAGTAATGAAAAACAAATAAACAGATAAACTAACACCCACACACTTACCCAAAGGAAAAAAAAACACAAAAGACAAAACAGAAAACCTACAGCCAAACCTATGAGTCTTCGTAAGTCTTCTCAACCTATATAAACCCCTTTCCATTGCCTAAACCACATTTGTGTCACCATGGACCATTCATTTTCAACTTTGTCCTTATCAATTGTAATATCCATCAGAGCAGTTAATATATCCATCTGATACATCTCATATAATTTCATTATCCACAGATCTAAAGACGGAATTTCTTGTCTCTTCCAATAGTGGGCATACACCATTCTCGCAGCCTCACCATATATAACAGAACTCTAATATAACATTTCTGATTATTTATATTGCAATCGTCTAAGATATTCAAAAGATATAATTTTGGACTAAATCTAAAATCTACTTGTAATAAATCCTTAATCATGGAATGTATTTGATTCCAGTACATTTTTGCCCAACGACATTCCCACCACATATGATATAATGTTCCTAATTCTTTCCCACATTTCCAACACCTATTAGAATAATTTTTATCTATTTTAGCAATTTTTTGAGGAGTGATATACCAACGGTATAACATTTTATAATAATTTTCTTTCAAGTTAGCACTTCTAGTAAATTTTATATTGATATTCCACGCTTTCTTCCATTCATTCAAATCAATAGAGTGACCAATATCAGTTGCCCATTTAATCATGTGACCCTTGATTACTATCCGTTCAGTTTCCAATTTTAACAAAATTTGATAAATTTTACCCACAATATGGCCCTGACCAATTAAATTTCCTATATCTAATTCCTTATCAGCCATACCCCTATCTTAATACCCACACCATCCCGGTCTTTCTTAAATATTTCGTACATAATTCTGTGATGAAACCAATTACCATTAAAACCCAAACCTTGCAACTCACCCAGTGACTTCAATTCATCTTTTCCTCGACACCTAAATAATATATTTTCATATGTTAAGCAATCATCAGCATTATTAATAAGTGAATCCTTAAAAGAGCTTCTTGTAATGAAACCCATCTTGGCTTTTTTAAATAGAAGATTTTCTTATAATTGTTCCAAACCCTCAATAGACTTTGCCTAATTATATGTTTAGAAAAATTCTTATCTTCTGAGGCTTTCTGGTACCAAAGATACCCGTGCCATCCAAATTTATTAGGGGCTCCCTCCAAAGTTAATAATCTCTTATTCTTCAGACTAATCCAATCTGTAACCCAATGGAGGGCACACGATCTATAATAAAATTTAAAACTAGGTAAACCTAAACCACCTCTGTCTTTGGTATCAATCAAAATTAATTCTCTGATACGGGGCCTCTTCCCTTGCCATAAAAATCTAATAATTTCCTTCCTCCAATCTTCAAGAATTTTTTCGTCTTTCAATATCGGTAAATTTTGGAATAAAAATAGAATTTTTGGAAGGACACTCTTTTTATCGCGGCTATCCGCCCTAATAATGACAATTTTAATTTAGCCCATATATTCAATTTCTTTTCAATATGCTTCCAAGTTAGATTATAATTATTATTTACCAAATCTGCATTTTTATTAGTAAAATTTATACCCAAATACTTAATGCTCTGACCTATTTTAATATTAGAAACTAATTCCAGTTGTCTTTGTTCGTTCTTCTCCATGTTCTTAGTTAAAATCACAGACTTTTTCCTATTCACCTTGAATCCAGCTAATTTCCCAAATTCCTCCCAAATTTGAAACAATTTAATTATACTTTTGGTTGGCTCATTTAATATTATAAGCAAATCATCCGCGTAAGCTCTTACCTTATAAGTCTCCCTTGAATTTGGCATCCCTTGACCTCCAAAGTTTCTCTAATCTTTCTAAGTAATATCTCCAATGTTAAGATAAATAAAAGTGGGGATAATGGACAACCCTGTCTAGTACCTTTTTCCACTGCAATTTTTCCTGATTTTACCCCATTAATTACAATGAATGCGCTTTGAGAGATATAAATAGTATTTACCCAATTATTAAATTTTTCACCCATACACAATTTATTCATAGTTTCTTTCATAAAATTCCAATTGAGATTATCAAATGCCTTTCCGCATCTACGAAAGAAGTGCCAATTCTCGTGGAACATGTTCATAATATTCAATTATATTCATCAACAACCTTATATTATCTTTTAATTGTCTTTTAGGTAAAAAGCCGGACTGGTCAGAATGTATCCAGTCACTTAATATTTTTTTCAACCTGTTTGCTAGAATCATAGTAAAAATCTTATAGTCTGTATTTAACAAAGAAATGGGTCTATAATTATTCATATCCAATTTATCTTTTCCCTCTTTCGGAATTAAAACTATATTTGCTTCCTTCCATGAAGGAGGAATATCCATATTATCCTGATTAACAAGTTCCAAAAAGGGGCCCGCCAATTCTTCTTCAAAAGTTTTATAGAATATTGCCGTATATCCATCCGTCCCTGGGGTTTTCCCTAATTTTAAATTTTTAATTACCATCTTCATCTCTTGCAATGAGATTTTCTGATTTAACTCAATCCTCATTTCTTCTGATATCCGAGGTATTTTTTCCTTATCTAGATAATTTTTTATATTTTCAAATTCCATAGAGTCAGAGCTGTCTTTAGAGTATAAATTCGAAAAGAATTTTTCAAAGCTTGAGACTATTTGATCTTGTTCAGTAATCAATCGATCTTCCTTTTTAATCTGAGTTATATAATTATGCTCTTTTCTCTTACGTAATTTATATGCCAACCACTTGGAGGTTTTATTCCCAAATTCAAATTCTTTTTGTTTGAGATACTTAGATTTGGCTTCTAACTCTTGTAAGTTTAAGGTGGAAATTTGAGCACGGATTATTTGAATTTCTCTTTGAACTTTCCTATTAGCCGGATTTACCTTCAAATCTTTCTCTTTTTCTTTCATAAGCTGTTGAAGTTTATCCTCTTTAGCTTTCCTTTGTTTTCTCAATACAAATTCTTTTTTCATCAAAATTCCCCTAATGTAAGCCTTTCATAGTATCCCAAACTATATCTATTTTAGTTCCTTTATTTAAATTATCTTTAAAGAAATTTTTAATTTCTTGCTTAAGCTCTTCTATTAATTTACCATCTCTTAGCAAAGCTTCATTGAACCTCCAATTATAGCTTCGCGGGGTACGGATAAATTTCAACACTATTGGAGAATGGTCAGAAATTAATCTAGGTAAAATCTGAATGTCATCAACTATACTTGCTAAACTTTTAGTTGTCCAAATCATATCAATGCGAGACCAACTTTGATGGTATGCCGAATAAAATGTAAAGTCTCGTTGAGTTCCATGTTTTAACCTCCACACATCTACTAAATTTAAGGACTGAAAACCTTCTTTAACATCTTTAGGCAAGTTTCCATGTTTCAAACCGCTTTTTTGAACAGATTGCTTTCTATCTAATTTAGCATCTACAACCCCATTCCAGTCCCCCATACAAATTATTTTTTGATAATCCGATTGTAGTATAAAATTTAAAATCTTGTCATAGAATTTCTGTTTATTTACTAAGGGAGCATATATACCAATTATTAATATTTTATCATTTTTCCAATCTATCTCAACAGCAATAAACTGCCCCTTACTATCTTTATGAATTAACTTTGATTGAATCCTAGACTTTACATATATTACCACACCGTTCTTCTTCTGGTTTTGGTCACTAGCTGCATAACACACTCCTAATTTATTGTTCTGTAAATAATTGTCTTTCCCTTCCAATATATGGGTTTCTTGTAAACATACTATTTCCACATTCAATTTTCCAAGAAAATTAAATACTCTTTTCCTTTTGACCGGGCCGTTCATACCATTAACATTCCAAGAACATAAAGACAAATCCCTCATACTGTACTAACTACGCAACACAGCCAAAAACATAACAAAAACAAAATCAAGAGCAAAACAAAACAAAACAGCAAAAAAAGAAGAAAAAAAGAAGAGAGTATACAATAAGAGGATACACTTATTTCTACTTCAGTGTCGTCACGATCTGTTGGAGAGCTTTCAGCCCACGTTCCGCTTCTCCATGAAGATGTGCAATTTCTTTCGGGGGTATAAACTGGTTCCCCCCCTATATTAATCAGATCTGTTTCATCTTGCTCATTATGGAAACTCAGTTGAAAATGGTTTTTGGTTTTTTCTTGAGGTCCTGATGATTCTTTCAAGTATTTCCTCTCATAAGAAGTATCCTGGTCATCCTCTTGATCTAATTTCTCCAAAAATTCATCAGCTTTTTCCGGGGTGTCTATAATATATCTTCTAAATTTATAGGAAAAAATTATTCCATCCTCTCTTGCCCATTTATACCTAATTTGCTCTCTCGCAAAACTTGCGTCAAGTCCTTGATTTTTTTCTTTTAAGCAGCACCTCATACGGAAAGTCCTTTAAGATAGTAATTTCTGACCCTTCAACTGAGATCCGATTTCTGTAACTCTGTTGAATCACAAGATCTCTGACCCTCTCTCTTATAAAGTGTATAGCAATGTCTCTCGGTAAGTGTTGTCTCGTTGCCACCTTTTGAATTCACCCGGTAAATTTTGTCCACCTCCAAGTCCAGCTGAGCAACTTCCCAGCCTATAAATTCCGCCAGTATCGGAATAACTGTTTCAGCTAGGTTCTCGCGAGGACGTTCTCTAATTCCACGAATCTTCAAACACTTGGAACGTGTTCGTGTATCTATATCCACTTTTAGTTTGGAGATCTCTTTATCCACCTTCTCCTCTGTTACCTCTAGCCGTTGCTCCACCAGATTAACTTTGATTTGAAGAGATTTGGTACTATTACCTATTTGTGTAATTTCCTTTGTAATATCTGAGATCTTATCTTTCATATCTTTCAGTTCTTCTGTTACTTTTAATTTCAATTCTCCAAGTTCCTTTGAATATCTTGATTTATCTCTTCTTTCAATTCTCTCATATAAGTCTTTATCTCTGATCTAAACTCATTCCCAAATTTCCGAAATTCTTCTAGTACTTCCTTATTAGTGGTAGGGCTTTCTTAATATCTTCTAATGAGGTGCTTCTTTGTCTGGTTGACCTTTTCACTTTTGTCGCCATTGCTCTCCTCTAATCTCTATCTTGATGACTAACCACTTGACAAATTATATAAAATTAATAAATAAAATTAATTAAATAAATCTATTATTGTTCCTAATCAAAAAGACAATAAAAACCACCAGACAAGCAAAACAAAACAAGTCAAAGAAAGGGGAAAAACAAAACAAAACAAAACAAAAAAACACCAATTTCTCCTTTTGCACCTTACCTCTTATTTTCCTTCTTATCCTAATTATGCAATTATATAGCAATTTTTTTTTCTTACTATTTATATACCAAAATATTAATAAACACTAATGAATTCTAAAGTCTAAGAGGAAAATCTTAAATCTATATTTAGTATATTAAGATTATGTATTTATATTAACTATATAATAATCACTCTATCTATAAACTAAAGGCTATCTATATGTATGAAAATAAAATAAAATGCTTGATGACTGACTGTCTTGCTATTATATATGCCAGTATATCATATACCAAGCCACAAAAACAAAAAAAAAAAAAGAAAACAGAACAGCACTTAGTGGGTTAATCGAACCAAACCAAAACACATTTGTACTTGGAATGGCTTTCTCCTTATCTTTGTCCTTGACAACTCTTCCCACCTCCACCACCAAGCAGCTGAAACTAAGTATCTTCAGCAATCAGATTTGTTACAGTTACTGTTACAAGTTACCATTCACACTGGGAAGAGTACAAATAAAAATTGCGAATGCTCTTATATTATCCCCCACCCTCTTATAACTTAGATCAGAACGTCTTAACCATTTTATAACATTTTTGTAAACAAAACCCCGGGGGAAAAACAAAAAAAACAAAGCAGAACAAAGAAATGCAAATGATGAGGAAAGCAAGAACTCCCGGATCGTACTCTAAATCCAAACCTCGAGCTCCCAACATAGATTCTTGTAGATACACGTCTGAAAAAAAATCAAAAGCTCGGGTTATAGTTCTTTTGTCAGACTGATAAGAAGGCAGTAATACAAAATCGCAAGTCGTCTGTCTATCTGTCTGTGCAAAATGAGTTCGCAACTCCCGTCCAGACGAGCAGTTTTCTTCCCTTTCAGCTTCCTTCTGTCATCTTGTTTCCCCCACGTCAACTTTCTCTCCCTTTTTATCTTTTATTTTTCCTTCTCACTTGCAGAGTTTAAAATGAAGTCAATAAAGACAGTCAGTCTTGAGAAAAAAGCTGATAACAAAGCCAAATATTAAACCAACATCAAATTGTCATCAGCTAATCAGCTCAAAAGAGTTCCACAGGAAAAAAAAAAAAGGGAAGAAAAAGAAAAAGAAAAAACATTAACTAATGTAGTCACTGTTAAATCCCAGTTTGTTAGCGTTCCACTTCGAGCCTCAAATCCCGAATGTCGCTTTATCCCTTTGAGGCTCTCAACCGCTATGGCGCCAGTCAGGTCTCCACACAGATCACTCCGACCAAACTTGTATAATCCCAAACCGACAGTCCAGCAAACTCATATCTCTCATATCTCCGCCATCAAAACTTTTTTTTTTAATTAAATTATGTTATAGATTGTAATACACGGGTCTTGAATACAGAAAAAACCAAAATATCCTATGAGAAGTCCATGAAACTCCCCAAACTCTGATGGGGGTTAAACAGAAAAATAAAAATATATCAAAAGTAAAATAAAAAAAAGAACAAAACACAAAAAAGAAAAAAGGAAGGAGTCACTACTTTTAAGGCAAGATCTGCGACGTAAAAGCCTTCTAAAGCAACCACAGCAGGACTTGGTTCTTCGCGAAGTGTGTTCTTTTCTCCGGAGTCTGTCAGCAAACCTCGCCGGTTCTTCCTCCTCTCCCTTATTTTCCAACGCCGGCGTCTGTTCGTCTTCCTTCAAACTTAGAGATCTTTCAAATTCTACGGCTCCGGAACACCAAAATCGCAACCCTCTCGTTCACCTCTCATATAGGCGAACTCAGGCAGCTTGTTTTCTCGCCATTACACCCGCTGGGCAGATCGCTCCGAGAGACTTTCACGGGGCGACCATACACGTTTGCCATCTTCTTCCAAAACCCCCACTTGAATGGATTTTCAGCAGTGATCAGGAGAAAATAACTCTCTGGGAACAAATAAACAATGCAAATAGCCTGGAATGTGACACCTTGGAGGTATGCATCCCCGGATGAAATACTCATCTTGCAGGAAACTACAAGGACGCTTGGCTGTATTTTCTTTGAACGACAAAGCTGAAATCCATCTTCATAAAACTGCAGCCATTTGTTTCCTGGGACATGGCTCAGCTCTATAACTAGGCCCATTTTCTCATTCTTTTTTGGAGTTTTTGGAGTTTTTGGAGTTCAGTGTTTGGAGTTCTTTTTAGATCCGCAAAACATGAAGCTGGTAAACTTCCCCTCAGCCTCAAAAGGCATGGCTGAGATCGTTTTCTCCCACCTGAAGACTTCTGGATTGGTACAGTATTAACTAAACCCTTTCTCTCTCTCTCTCTCTCTCTTAATTTTCACCTCTTTCTAAATTTCTATAGTCTTGTATGCTTGTTGGAGTGAGTGCAGCTGAGTGATTGTATGGATTTTTAACATCTCTGTCAATAAAATACTTAAATTTGAACAGTTTGTGTGATTTCTAACTGGGTCTAACCCCGTAAACATTGAGTTCAAGATCCTTAATTACCCTGCCCTCTTTGCATCCCTAAAGCAGTGAGAGCTAATTTTCCCCACAAGAGACAATTTTGACAGCCTTTTGGAATCCCCCTCATAAGGGAGTCTCAAGCAAGCAGGGTAACATTCTTTAATTACTTTCTCCTCTAAGTCCAGCTGTAAGTAAGTTGTAATTGATGGCTAGCGATATACCATGGGGTCAGGGATGTTGGCACGCTTTGTGAAAAAGCACACCTGATTACAGTTTCCCTTTTGTACATTGACAAAACCTTGGTCTGCCATTGGAGAGAGTGAGGTGCCTAGGACTTGTCTTGTCCAGGTTTTCTATCCCTTGTGAAGGACCTGGGTCTTCCTGTGTTGCTAGAACAATCTTCCTGTTAGTTGACCTATGTCTGTTTGTGGCTTTACATATTATCAGTTGAAAAGATCAGTTCAGAACTGAGGTGGTGCTCTTTCAAGTCTCTTCACCATCTTTATGTTGGTTTTTGTTGATGCTACATTAAGCCTGAATGCCAGGATAGCTGACTTTGTTATTCTGAGTTTGGGATTGCAGCATGATAAATAAGGACACAGAGACATTCACCATCATGCTGAGATTTCTACCTACAGGCCTGCTGTAAGATATTTGCAATTGCTTTACAAACTGAGATGCTTAATGTGGATAAAATGGATTTGGCCCTGTGGTGTTATAAATGAAAAGAAGTGATAAATGGAAGGAGGTAGAAGAATGACACACCTTTTTTATGTGCATACTCTCAACATCACTTTGCAACAGAAAAGATGTGTGGGCTAAGGTTCATAAGCTACATTTTCTAACATGCTATTATGTGTATGTCTCTGCCAATACATTTTAATGAGCAATGAGCCCTGACATACAAATACACTGTAATATAAATAATTAACCAACCTATTACTGCATAAAATCAGAATGTTTCCCGCTCCCACACTGTCAAGATGCATCTTTTCTTGATGTTCTTTAAATATCTATGAAATCAGTGCACTGTTTCTAAAACTTGTTTTAACACATCCAGTTATTGGAATCATTAGCAATCACAGTAGTGTCAAGAGATATGGCTACTATTACCACAAGCACATCATTCCCAGCAGTATCACTGCAGTGTTACTTTTTTGACCTTGCCATGGTGATTCTGTACCATGTTGTGCTGACGGCATCAGAAGAGATCACCATCTCCCATTGCCAGTTAATGGTACAGTTGAAAGGTCAGGAACCAATATAGAGTCACTGAGGAACAAGGAGGAAGTATCAGCCTGGTCTGAGAAATCCTGAGTTAAGCAGAAGTATCCTCACCACACTCATCCATGTAAGAGTAACCGAGTAGCTAAGCAGCTATGGAATGTTTAGTATCACTTGGAAAAGAACCAACTTTCCTTTCCAGAAACTGAGGGAGTTTTCAAAGAGATAGCCATGTTAGTCAGTTTCAACATAAAAATGAAAGAAGGAGGAATCTAGCAACAATTTTAAGACTAACTGATTTATTTTAGCTTTGATTGATGTCAATTTCCTTCCATAGATGTACTGACGGAGTACAGTATTAGAGGCAAGACTACATAGCACTACATACATTACAGTCACGGGTTATGTAGCAGTTCCCTAATTCTGGGGGTGGGATCTGAGTGTAATGGAACACAGAAAGGTACAATTTGTAACACTGGCCATAAACCTTCAAAGAATTGCATTAGATACAGGGCTGTCAAGCAGGTGGCCTGGTATCAAAGCAATACTTTCTGCTTACCTGATATTCTGTACAGAATTCTTTTTTTATATGTGCAGCTGTGATGAAGTCCCATTTTTTAATATGTGTAGAGTGCCAAGAAACTATTATCTCTGTTCATATCTCAGAACAGCTGCTCTGAATGTGTGTTGGGGGTGGGGTTGTTCTAAGGCATAAAATGAAGTGAGCAGTACAGCCTGGATGAGGACATGATTAAGGTGTAAACATGGTAATTCCTCTTAGGAGATAACTATACCAGAGATTGGTTAGAACTTCACTGTAGTTCGGTTTTTGTTTACTGAGATGTTGATGTTGTTGTACCTACGACTACTACAGGTTGAGCTTCCCTTATACAAAATGTTTGGGATTGCAAATATTTTGTCTTTTGGGTTTTTTTTTTTAGATTTTGGAACACAGTACCTCTTTGGAATAGCCTCATGTCTAATTTGTTTGCTATTTGTGCTGTATATGATGTGTATGAGACACAAGGCTGGAGAGAGATTGAGGATCTGTTAGATGTCAGGAAACCCATCATAGTGCTCGATGAGAATCCCTACCTCCTGCCATCCTTAGTTTTTCTCATTTTGCTGTCAGTCACCCTCTTCCACCTTCAAGGCAGAGGTGCTTCTCAGATCTTACAGATGAATAAGCTGATGCCTCAAAGGCAGAAACCAGACTGGTAGCAAAAAGAGAGAGACTGAGGATATGATAGGCAAATGAGCAGAAGTAATGCAGCTGCCAACTCAAATGTAGAAGTGGGTGGCTGGTGGGAAAAGTTTTGGTTTTTGGAAGTTTTTGGATTTTGGATTTTTTGATAAGAGAGGCTCCACCTGCATTGGTTCAAAGAGATAATAATTCATCATCATCATCATCATCATCATCATCATCATCATCTCTATTACTATTACTACTGATAATAATAGGAGGAAGAATTTAAGAAGGAGGAAGGAAAAAGGAAATCTGTGATCATCACATCTGTGTAGAAGGCGTCTGCTACGGAAGCTCAGAGAAGATAAAAAAATGATTTAGCAAGCATTAACTAATTAGGTAGCAGGACAGCTGGCATAAAGCAGTGAGAAGGGCAATGATTTAGATATGGGCTTATATTAAACACAGTTACAATCTGCATGAATAGCACTCAAATAAAGAAGGATGAAGCCATCAGCAGTTTTCTAGTCTAAAGAGGAGAACATCTGTATCTCCCACATGTTTCTTCATTGTGGGGTCAAGTAGTTATTTATATGGCCCCAGATGGGTCATTAAAGTGATTGCAATTGAGCTGTATTCTTGAAACATCAGCATAGAAGTAATTTTAGCTATTAGGCTTATTAGCAAAGGAATCCATTTGACATGTATAATCACTTCAGTGCAGCAGTAATGAAAAGGGGGTGTATTCTGGCTCATTTTTGTTCTAAAGAAATTCATCCACTAGCAACAATAATGTCATACACATGTATAATCCCACAAACCCTTGCTATACAGTGTGGGGCAGATAGGACAGGTCAGCCAAAACATCTAGAGGGCCAGGTCTCTTCAAATGTGCTATGTAGAACCTCTTGAATATTTCCACCTTTCCTCCCTGCATGGCTATCTTTCCAAGTTATTGATTCCAAATATAAATTTAATAATTGGCAAAAGCATGTCATCTTAAGGCCCTATCCACACACGGTTATTAAGGTGGGCCAATGCGTCTTGCCATGGAGGTCTTCTGCACATTGGAGCAGACTAGGTTCGGTTTATTTACCCTCGTTCTGCACATAATTCTGACTAAATGTGCCCCCATGTGGTGATAAAGCGTGCTATTTGAAAACTGGAAGAAATCAGTTTTCCAGTTTTCCAGCTCGATCCAATTTGTACTTTCACAGTGGTGCAGACACGTACATTCGCACCAATGTGAATTGGTGGTCGGGGAGGGCTCATGGGAGGGGCCAGGGAGTAGTATGGGCTTATGCACATACGCACGTATGCAATGATGTACTAAACTATGCAAAAAAAAAAAAGGCCAATCACAGCCAATGGGGCGAGGTGAGGGGAGTAGTGAGAGTAGCCACAGTGGAGGCAGTGTAGATTCATGATCTCGTACTCCTCTGAATCAGAATGGAACATACGCAGTAGCTGTGCGGAAGGAAAGGAGGGAAAGTCCACCTTGTTTCAAGCCCAGAAAATCTGGTAAGAAATGGCACGAACTGATTCACCAGCCTCGTCTGGAAAGGGCCTAAGTTGCATTAACACTCTAGGAGCAGTCATCTCTTGCCACATCTGTGTTGAAAAAATGCAGGAAGGGATCAAGTGTTCACCTAGTGTCAAGATCAACAACTGAGCATTAAGGAATGTTCATCTGTTCCCATTTAGTAAGATCACATTCCTGTTACTATAAAAATAACTAAATGTATGGTTGCAGGAAAAAAAAGAGTAATTCCCTGTTATTACACTTTTAATGGAGTGTAGTTGTGACTTCGTTACTGGGAAAATTGCAAGTAATTATTTGTGACTAGCTACTTTCAAACTCTGCCTGCATCTGCCTGTGTGTAGGGCCCCTTTTTGCAGTGTTTGAATATTTGACCAATGGAGAGAGAAGCAGAGTTAAACCATACCCCTTTGTGACTTCTTCATATGCATTCTTGCAATAGTGTAAGAGACATTGCATAAACCCTATAGTGTGTGCTGCAGCTTGTATTCCCATGTCTTAATAGTAGAAGTATTTCTTGGCACATCTCCCTATAGATCTGATTTAAAAAACCAAAAACAGATTGAGGCAATAAAATGAACTGTTACCTAAGAGTTCTTTATATTCACCTTATACAGAGGATTTTATAAAGTGATATGCTGAGGGTCATAAAGTACAGTATTTCCCAACTTTCTACTTGGTCAAATAAGAACTATTATTTCTGCCCTGTTATCGGTTTCACACACTGGTTGGAGTGGTGCTATGGCAAAAATTCCTTCTTAGAGCAAGGTTCTGTCAATGTGATACTGATATATTACACTGAAAAGCATTACTGCTATGCCTTCCCTATCCAGTTGTTATGTAACACAGAAATACTGTACAGTCATTACCAGAAGGATCTTTACAAATGAAATCTATCCCCTGGGATGAGATGTTCATGTTAATAAAAAGTTTCAACCAAAAAGAGCACACCAATAAGTTTCGACAGGATGACTGAAAGCACAATATTTTGGCTGGAAGAATCCCTTTGGGCATATTCATCGGCTCATGTATGCTTCCAAGAACAGAATTTTTCCCTCTATAGAGCAGATGTTCCTGCTGCTTTGAAGCAGTGTGGATGTGTGTGTGTTATTTCCAGAAAGAGGGTATTCAGGAACATCCTCCACAGAGTATGATTGTATAGGTTAGGAAATACTAATGAAACATAGAGAACAGGAGCTGGCTTCTGTGTTACACAGAAGTTTCCAGCTATGGGGAAATATGCATTCAAGATCTCTAGTACTAGCAGGCAAATTGATCCAACAAGCTCAGCCTAGAAGTCCTTTAGTCCTCTAGGGTCAACCTCCCCACTTCACTTGAATAGTGGAGAGTTGAAGAGCATAATCTTTTGTCCTAACGATCCATCACTTCTCAGTCAACTCTTTTGTTGTGTATTCCTGCACTTAGCCAACAGTATAAACCTAGTGGTCTGAAGAGGCCTAGCTCATATGAAGAATCTGTATTGTGGGACTGTACTGTAGGGACCTGACTATGAGGTACACAGACTGTCGTAGTCAGTTTGCAGAGCAAACCAGTGGTATTTTAGATTATGAGGATAGGCTGAAGTCTGTGGGTTCTTCCCAAACAAATCCAACTGGCTTCCTCTCAAACAATACAATGGGTTGCTTCCAAGCAAGAGTGGGACTCTAGCTTGAAAAGTGGATACATGATTTGGCTTGTCGTATGTTCATTGGTGTAATGTGGGGAATTGCTCCAGGCAAGTTGCTTTGTGGCAACCACAACAGTATACTGGTAATGTGTGCCAAGTGACATCCTCAAGTGCCACCCATGAGCCATTCCACCAGGCTGAGGAAGACAGAAAGAAGAAAGGCAGAACTGCCATTAGTTCCCTAGAGAAGACACATCTATCAATTTTTGCCTTCCCCCAAAACGTCATCCAGTAGCCATTCTCCCAGGTTGAAGAAACTCATCATATTAAGGACTTTGTGGATGAATTGTCTTGCTTTCCTTTGCCCTTCCCTTCTCTTCCCATTTTGCATTATGCCTTTATTAGGCTGTAAGAGTGAGGAAAGGGATTTTAACTGATAAGTAAGCTCTCTCACAGAGTCTTTCCAATTGGTTATAATGGCCAGTAGTTCAGTAGGACAAGTTGTGGAGATTGGGGGGAAAAGGGAGGCCCTCCTCTCCCCTCAATGCCGACTTCTGCCTTGAGTAGGAGCAAGGAACTTCCCGTAAATTCTCTTAATTACGCACTGCCACCACCCACCGATTTAGCCCACTCTACAGCAACACAGTGGGGTGTTGCCTGGGAATTAACAATCTCTTCACTTAAAGTGCCTCCCCTCCCCTCCCCTTCCCCTTCTGAGTGAGAGGAATCCTATCTACACATGTTGCCAAGGAACACATGGGAATGGAGAGGAAACAGAGGTTTTACAAGTATTTATTCTAAGACATGGAAGATAAACAAGACAATAATACTCTTGAAAGTCTTCCCCCTCTCAGGCATGCTTAATAGTTATGAGAAGAGATAGATTATCCAGATCAGCCACACTTCCAAAATAACAATAAGACCTAACACAACTAACTAGAGAACGTTCTAAGCTGCTCACAGTAGTTGATCATTTTCTGACATCGTATTCAGGGGAGCCAGGAGACAGCCAATGCCTGTCTCTACCAGCATTCTTGCCCCTTTGTTGATGTCTTGGATGTTTCCTTTGTTCTCTCCCTCGTGGTCTCTCAAGGATTTGTATAACTTCTCCATCGAAACATCTCAAAGATTCTTACCTTTCTCCCCCCGACTGGGCAACTATCTCTCAGGACCTGTGATGCTAACCCCGATCAATGCTGTTACTATGGTTCAGACATATCCGGTGATAGCATCAGATATCTCTTAATATCAAACTTATTTGGCCTTCACTTGACCTTTTTCTGCCACCCTGCTCCACGTGTTTGCGAGGCCACCGGACAAGCACGTAAACAGGTGTGGCCAGTTAATGGTTGGACATTCCAATTCTCACTTAGGCAGGCAGATTAACGCCACTCCGTTGCTTCAGGGACCTCTCTGGCAGACACACCTTGCTTAAGCACGACTCTACACAAAGACGTTCGGCCCCGAGCCGACGCCCTTAAAATGCTGAACCATTTGCATACTGGCTACTCTATTGTTAAATCTGCACTAAGCTGATCATGTAAAACTTGACCTTTCCCAAAGCTTTGTTCCGCTCCAAACTCACATTGTTCTCACCGAGTATGCCATGGCCTGTAGGCACAATCCACCCTATAAAAACTCCCTGATTCTGAGACCACCTCGGATCGCTCCCGAGTTCCAGGTGGCCTTGCTGCCATTTTGCCCGGCAAGCTTCCCTCAGCGAGTCGTGCTGAGCTTTCTTCCCTGCAACCTCCAATCTCTTCAGGACTACAAGAAAGAGTGTCGTATCACCCATTTCCCCCAAAAACTCTTATTTCTAATTTCTTAGTTAGCTGTGTGCTTGTGGTTGTGGTGTCATTGTGGTTGTCTGTCCTTTAATAAAGATAGCATTTTTACTATTTTAAAAACTGCCTGACTGCTCTTCTGACCTGACCCCGTAGACATTTGGTTACAAGATCCCTGCTAAGTTACCCTGGCTCTCGCTAGCTTAAGAGAGTGCTCCAGTTAATTTCCTCATCTTGTGTTTTTGCTTGGTTATTTGGGCGCCCCTCCTGGGACCCCCAGAGAACAGGATAACAATGTAACCTAACCCTAACAATTCATTAACCCTTTATGTGCCTGAAGGGAGAACTATCCCCCTTCAGCACTGATACCTGGATAATGGGAAACTCCATTATCACACAAGTCTCTAGTTCTGTTATGAAATACATTGTACTGTACATTTTTAACACATACATACCATAATCCATACATTTCTTCAAAAACAGGAGGAAAAGTGTTACCCTGTTTACTGGGGGTCCGGGGAGGGACACCTAAATAACTTTACAATTACAAAGATGGGGAAATTAGTCAAGAGCACCAATTGGCACTACGAGAGGCAGGGTAACGCAGCAGGAACTTGTAACCCAATGTTTACGGGATCAGGCCAAGTCAAGAAGCAAACCATGTTGGAAGTGTTGATTGATCTTTATTAAATACAGGCACACAATGTAAGCAACACATGCACACAGATAACTAAGGAAAATAAAGGTTTGAGTATGATAGCGGGATTTTCAGAGGGATAGTTGATTCGGGTGATACGGAACCTATTCCTGGAGCCCGGAAAGAAGATAGAGAGTGAAGCTGGGGTGCGATGTATCTCAGCACGTGGAGCTGAGGGGAAGCTCACCAAGCAAAGCAGCAGCAAGACGGTCTGGAACTCAGGAGCAATCTGAGGATGGTCTCGGAATCAGGGGTTTTTATAGAGGGAAATGTAACTGCAGGCTATGCCATACTTGGGGAAAATAATACGATTTAGGAGCGGGACAAAGCTTTGGAAAGGTCAGAATTTAACATGATTGAGTTAAGTCCGAATTGACAAAAAGTTAGCCAGTATGCAAATGCGGAGTGCTTGGCAGTTGAATATTCAGCTTGCCAGGTTGCCTGCTTGGGGCAGGGAGTCCTTTGTAAACAGTGTGTATACATAATGAAGGTGTTTGCAGAGAGGTCACCTAAAGCAAGGATCTGACTATTTCTGGCCTGCCTGGGTGGAGAAAGGAATGTTCAGCAATTAGTGGTCATGCCTAGTCTGTGCTTGTCTGGGGGCCTCTCAAACACGTGGAGAGTGGTGGTGGAAGAAAGCCAAATTATTGATATCAAAATGATATCTGGGGGTATCTCCAAGTAGGCCTAAACTGCAGTAACAAAAGAAAACTGAGATCAAATTTTGGGAATGTAGGAAAAAGTGAACAGATGAATAAATCCATCAAAGCAAAAAGCTTTGAGTGCTAAGTTCTTGAAAAGCCTGGAATTGAATCCCTGTGTATTCACCTATGTTTATGGTGCTGAGGGAAAGTTGCCTGTTTTTTAAAAAATATCCTTAGGAAAATCAGTCACTTTCACTTTCTCACACATCTGACTCTTTTGAAATGTAGAGTTATTTCTCTCTTGTGCTCCTCTCTATGCTGGACGTACCTGTATCTCCATGGCCAGTGCTGGTGGAGGAGAATTTCATTTAGTTCTTCTTTTTTCCCCCCATAAAAATACATGAAAGGTTGCACATCTCTTCATAAATGGGAAGAAAAGAATTTGAGGATTACAATAATCTGAATAAGCAAAATTGACAAATTTGTCTATCTGTAGCTAGCAACAAATAGACAACTTTGGTAAGGATTGGCTCTTACTAAGGATTGGCTCTTAGCTCCGAGGATCAAAAGGACTCTTGTCTGTGGAAAAAGAATTTCAGCTGGACTACACAAAGATCATGTAGCTAAACAATAGTCTTGGTGTTCCAGAATCATAGGACCAGCTCCTAGATGTTGGAGTTATCAGAAAAAGATTTCTGATGTCTGCCATTCTTACATTAAGCTAGTTTCAAGCTCAAGATGATGGAGTTCCTCATCTTTGTGAGGACATGGAGGAGGATCTTCTCACCTGTGGCACCCCAATTGTGGGATGCCCTCCCCTAGGATGTCGAGTTGGCACTGATACCAGTTTCATTAAGGTGCCAAATAAAAGCACGGCTGTTTTTTTAAAAAATCTTGTGTCTCACTGATGTATCACAAAATGCTTATGCATATTTTTTTAAAAAAATCTGCTTTAATCTTTTAAAGCTGTTTTGTTTTAAAGCTGTTTTGACATGTTAATTATATTAAATGTTTTAGTCTAAGTTACCATTTTAAATTGTTTTAACTTGTTTTCATTGATTTTTGCTTGTATATTACCCTGAGGTAGGGTGCAAAAGAAACATTTTAATATAAAAGTTAAATTTCATCTCTGTATCAAAATGCTTTATAGAAACATATGTTTTTGGATGCAACAACTTTTCCCAGTTGACATCTATAAACTGGGCTAAAATTCTACACTGAGAAAAAAAAACCATATACTGTATACCTCTTCATGAATTATGCATTAAAGCATGGATTAAACTAAGGAGAAGGAATTGTTCACTTGAGTTTCAAATGTCTGTAGACCATTGGAAATGGATTTCCAAGCCTTACCAAACATTTCCTTTGTAACAACACTTACAAGAAATATGAAAGGATGTGTCATTCTAAATAAGGATATTTTAATAGTGTTGCTATCATCTGCCTGTGGCAAGCAAAGAGAACAAAAAGTGAAATTGGTTCTGTCTGTAACAGAAATTGGGTTTCTGGATTATTATGTATTTTAAAAATATACTTTGCATTTGTACCTTGGATTTTTTAAAAATAAATTGCATGTGAAATTATGCAGCACATCATATCCAACATTCACAAATGTAAGCAAATGTCCTCATTAGGACTTCTTAAACATAAACTAATTCTGTTTCAATCTGGGCAAAATGCCTCATTATTTGAAAATTACAATCATTCTGGAATATTAATGTATGGCAGCCTAAATCTATTAATTTCTAGTTTTCAAAAAGTGTCAGATTTGTGAAGTATGCGTTTGTGGTGTTTCCTGACAAGCTAAGTCTCCTGAAAAGGAGATTAGAATAATGCATATTTAAGTATGCCTGAACTCCAAAAAGGGCAAATAAAGATGGTATTTGCAAAATAAGTACAATTGTGTTTTACAAAAAGCCTTTGAAGATGGTTGTTAGAAAATGCTGATAAGAATAGTAGCTGTAGGGCTTAACTGAAAAATTGATTCCAAGGACTGTGCTAAAAATGTTAAATGGAAGGTTATCCTGCTTAGATTTGTATGGTAAGTTTGTTTTTATTTCCTACTCCATTTTCCTGACTCTGATCAGCTTATTCAAATATTTAAAGTAATACATAAACTGTGTGTGTGTGTGTGTGTAGAGAATATACTAAAGGAATGTTCTTCTTGTTGCTTTGTGTGTATGTGGGGTTGAGAAGGGTGGGCCAGAGGGCTAAATCCAGGACTAGTCCCACCTGGAGCAGTCCCATCAAAATGAATGAGACTTGTGAGTTACCACTAAAGAGTGTTCTTCATTCGTCTCTCCACTTAACCAGAAGTGGGGATGAAGTTTTGCTGCCTGAGATGGAACACAAACACACCTTTGCTTCTGTAAATTATGTAGGACCCCAGACTATCCAAGTTATATTTTATGCAACTGACGTGACCACAGTCACCTCCCCTAATTCCTGAAAGTCAAAATACAACAATAAAATAGTGAAAACACACCAATAGTAATACAACATACTGTTGGAAGCAAAGAGGGATCAATGACTGAATACAGTGATTAGTGAGAGGGAATTCTAGAGAACATGCCTGCCATTTTGTCTCACTTCTCTATTTCTCTGATCTATGTACCCAAGTCTTTTTACTTCCTGCCTGCCTGCAAAGCTCATTTTCCCCTTCTTCCAATAATTAGTTAGTCCTTTTCTCCCTCTTTGTCTGAAGGGAGCATCCATGAGGCTCCTACCTCAGAAAGGCTTGCATCCACTCATGAGAGCCAGCTTTTAGGGGCTCTTCTACTGAAATATAGATAAGCTTCTTTTGTCTTCGTCTTTTGTGATGCAGCGCTATGCTTGGTATAAATACCAAATATTCCTACACATACAACAATAATAAATCCAGAACTATTCCATGATTTTTTTTAAAAAAATTATCTCTGTTCTCCCCTACCCCCTCTCTCTCACACACAAGAACAGTACACATATACACACCTCTGCTGATTGAAGGCCAGAGTCAAGATTATCTATGTTGACTCAGGCTCCACAAAGCGAAAGTACTGTTAAGCTGAGACTGACGCCTTAACAGATGTACTCTGCAATTAGGAATGATGTGCAATGTCACACACTGGATTTTCTTACCACTTCCCCTCCCCCATGCATACCCACTTTCAGGCACAAATCCAGATGGGAGGATGGAGTGGTTGGAACTACCAAAGGTGCCCTACCTGTCCTGGTAGGTTATTGCTTTATGAAGCAACTGAGCTTTACTGTGTTGCTAGAGGGACCCTGCGAGACTTCTGTGTGAGAAGGCTTCGCAGAAAGCCTTCTGTTTGTGTGACTCTGAGCTGTCAGACTTGCACCTTGCCATATTCTACTGGAATATGCAGTTTCAGATTGTACAGGAAATAAGAGAGGTCATTGGATGACCTCAGGCCAGTCACTCTTTCTCCCAACCCACCTATTTCATAGGTTTGTTTTGAGGACAAAAATTCCTTTCCTCAGACTTACAATATATGAGGAAGAACAACATAAGAGGAAAAAGGGATAGTGAGGAAATAGAATAACACCAAGCAGTCTTTCAGCAGAGATATATCCATTCATTGCCATGTACCCCCTTAAGGCTCATTTCCACAGTTATGCACGCACGCACACACACACACACACATGAATAAGAAAACATCCAGTGACATTAAACTTACCTAGTCCAAACGTTAACCCACAGAGGAAGTTTTGATGGGGAGAGAACAGCTATGGATTTTGATGCCATTTCAGGGAAAAGGATTCTCAGCATTGTGGGGCTACCACCGAGAAGGTCAGTTCTCAACATGACTTAGCTATTCCAATGCAGTATAGAGTTGGTACAATAAAGATATGGTTTTCAGTTGGTACCAGTAAAACAGAGGGGATATAGTAACCTCTTGGATACTTAGAGCCGGAGTTAAGAAAGACTTTATTATTTTTAAAATGGCACCCTTTGAATTGTCCTTAGAAGACATAACACATAGGGAGGCCCTATACCTGCTGGAGCATTGGTGTACTATGCTTTCAGTTCATCTAATGTTTTCCTAGAAAGGTGGGTACCTTATTAGGATTTACTTAGTACCACCCAAATGCATGATAACAGGGCCTCCCTGCCTAGTGTTCTCCAGCTATATTGGACTAGCACCCCTATACCTTTGTGAAATGTGTGCTGGTTGGGGGGGGCATTGTAATCCAACCCATATTGAGGGTGCTGGGTTGGAAAGGCTATTAGACATAACCAAAGATAAGGGTTTTCACTTCTAATAACCTATAGAGTGAGGGAGAAAGTATGCAGGATACAGAGGAAGGTTAGGAGGGAGAGACAAGGATAATAGGGGAAGAATATGCATAAATGGAGTCATGCATATTTAAGTTTTACTTCAACATGAAAATTCGGCCAAGCTGTTTTTGCTACGGATCTGCCTTGACTAATCAGAGTGAGATCTGAGAGAGAGAGATAGTCGTATCGCAGACATGGCCTCTGCCTGTTTCAGGGTTTTTTGGCACTGCATTTTGAAATACAATTTCACAACACATCCCATCCCTCAGAAAGTAACTAATGAGCATGACTGTAAACAAGTCTTCTGATCAGATATTGAGAAAGTAAGCTGTTACAGAATGCCAACCTTATCTGTGGGAAACATGAAGCATATATTCCTCACTAAGCTACCCAAAGCAAAATAATATTTGCCTCTCCCCATCCCTCACTCCTCTCTCTTTCACTGTCTCCCTGAAATAATACTCAAGTCAGACACAGAAAGGACAAGCATGCCATTTCACCCCTTTTTTCAGCAGGTCTTATCATTTGTTTGCAGCTTAAGGTAAAAAAAATGCTGGCAATAAGAACAAGATTAGATTGTAGTCCAATCTGCCTAGAGTTTTCTGAAAATGGCTAATGGCAGTGGGTGACACTTTTTAGTTATAGTTCCTTCCCTGTAGGACCCAAGGACTCAAGAGCCTCTGTATTAAGTGTCCTATGGTTCGCTATGGTTTGGAACCTTGGAACTGTAAAATTGCTATGTTTTGTAACAGTTTTGGCCCCTTTGGAGCAATTTGTGAGCCAAAAAAGCCAGGGAAATGGTGAGAGAGGTCTGGAGATTTGTGGAGGTATCCTTGGCATACCAAGGACTCTAAAAATGGCTTTCAGGGGGCACACTTTACCTACTCACCCCTCAAGTGATTGCAAGTAATGAGATGGAGACCAAGGTGAAACTTGGTGGCTACACATCTGCTGTCATGTCCTTGCCATCCTGTCATTATCCCACAACAAAAAAACTATCTTATATGTTCCTTTGCCCTACATAGTAGCAAGCACAAAAACTTTCATGCATTCCTCACTAAGTGCTGTTGGCAGTAGACTCTTTACTAGGTCCACATCTCACCATCAGTGTATGACAATGTATGACTTTATAGACTTTCAAGCTGTTGCTGGTATGTGCCTTCAAGTTGTTTCTGACTTACAGTGACCCTATGGCAGCCCTATCATGAGGTTTTCTGGGGTTGAGAGTGTGTGAGGCACCCATGGTTACCCAGTGGGTTTCCATGGCTGAGAGGGAATCAAATCCCCATCTCCAGGGTTGTAGTCCAGTGCTCAAACCACTGTACCTACTTTGCTTTCCACTGGAAGTGGCCAAGCATCAGGCATGGTTATAATTAACAGTACACATTATTTTACTAATTACATTCCACCAGATATTTTTCACTTTCCCAATCCCCTTGACACTACTTATCACATTACATTGTTATATAGGATTGTTAACAGGATGCCAATTATTAAATGACATGACATGGGAGCAACTGTGGTTCTAGTTAACATAAGAACTGGGGCCCTTTTCACACGGCATTTGCCATGTGAAAGGGCCCCTCGAGCATCGCGCAAATGTGAGAAGCGGTCCACACAATGCATTCACAATCGCACAATGCTCCAGGGTCTGGCAGGCACCGCTTGCACATTTATTCATTTTTGGCTTTGAGCTGAAAATGGTGTGCGATCACATATCACTCTGGGGCCCTGCACGCACTTGCTGTGTGTGCAGAACTCCGGAGCCGTGGTGCTCACGCTTCCTGCCACAGCACAAGCCTGGGAAACTCCATGGAACTCTCAGGCTGCACTGTGGAAGGAAGAGGTGGGGCTCTCAAGTGAGCAGGCGGCAGCTGTGGAGTTGAAGGAAGTGGGATGTGAGACCCTCTCGCTGGAGGCTGCTTGTGCGATCCCTGCACTCCAACTCTGTGAAAAGGTGTGTTGTGGAAAGGGCCTGGGATTCAGCTTTCATATGTGAAAACATTCAGTATGCATCGAGTCCCAGTTTTGGAGACAAAGGTGGGGACATTTTGAGGAAACAAAGATAATAATAACAACTATGATAACTTTTTTTACAATTTAAATTATTTAGGAATTTATTATTTAGGAAGTTTTCACAGACAATATGAAGCGTACGACTTTCTGTTCATCTGTGTAACACCTCAAGGCTTGATTAATGTCTAAATTCAATTGTGAATCCCAGTGAATGGGGCTTTCTTTTGACACTTACATAGGTCTGGTTGATTCAATAGATATTCCCTATGAGGGACTAACAGGTAGATTTAGCCCAACATGCTAAAAATTTGTTTTGAAGTGTATAACAAAATGATTCCTGAATTCCAAATCAACAAATTAATCAGAGGGAATAAACATTTTGGTCACTGAAATGCAGATATTCCTGTTTCCTCAGAACTGGCAGCTTTTCTCTCCTCACTCCAGCCCCAGCCCAAAGGAAAGCTGAAAAGCCAACACCTGCTATCATTTCAATCAAATGGGCAAAAATTCATCTAATTAGCACTCCTTCTAAAATAATACTCTATTAGAAAAGCAACATGCTTTGGGGGAAAAACAGTTCCCGAGGCTCTGGGCACATTTTTTGAATTTGTCGATCTGTTCACAAATTTCAAAAATAACCGTTGACTGTGTGCGTTTTGGCACTATAAACAAAGCTACATCTGTCAGAATAAAAACCCATCTCAAAATTGATCTTAGATCAATGAACCACCCAATTAGTATGCAATTTTACCACCATCAGTGGAAGGTTTGCTGGACCAGTGGTATTCAAAAGAGTAGCAGCAGGGCCAGGAAACAAGTTAAGTCAAAGTTTATTTCCACATCAAAATATTCATCACAGGGCTTACACTCAAAGTATTTTTAGATGTCACAAGAATGCAAAAGATGTGTGCATCTGCTTTCAAGCAACCAGTTGACTTATGTTGACCCCATCAATTTTATAGGCTTTTCTTAAGTAAGGAAAAATCAGAGATTTTGCCAGTTCTTTCCTTTGAAATTTAGCCTAGAGTACATAGCATTTGTTATCAGTTTCCCATTCAAGTCCTAAACAGGGCTGGCTCTGCTTAGTTTCCAAGATCAGACAGGATCTGGTGTTTTTAGGTATTTAGGGCATAGGAAGCAATACATTTCTTTCCTAATTTTCATTTTATGTGAGGACATGAACTCTTTCCTTATGCATGAGCAGCTCATCTACATCTACATTGGAAATATTTGGAAATTTTCATTGAGAGATGTCCCATTTCAGATGAGATGGAGCTGGAGAGGAACAGGATGAGATGTAGTAGAACTTCTGGTTTGTTTAAAAAAATCTTTAAAACGTCGGAAATTTTTATGAGTGTTGAGAAGACAGCTGGATTGAGAAGAATAGAGGACTCCTCCTGCTTGAAGCTGTAATGACTCCTAGTTAGCTGGAGAATAGCTGGGAGTCACTATTGCTTAAAGCTGTAGGAACACCCATTCCAATACCCTTGCAGTCCATCAGTTATGTTGGTTTCATGCCTTCTGATAGGTAGGAAGTAGGGTGCCTTTTTAATTTGTCTGTATCTCTGCATTAGAAAGATTCAGGAGAAGTCCAAATCACAGCACAGCTGTTCCAAAGTGGGCCAAATCTCTCTCTCTCTCTCTTTTCCCCTGAACAAATTGAATTAGGAGATAGCTAGAGACTCAGGACAGAATATTTGCAAAAATTGATACACTTGTCCCAAAGTTGTCCATTGAAAGAAAATGACCCAATGCAAGGGTGGATAGATCTAGTTTTGTAACTGAATGCTCTAGTTTCTAATCAGCACTTAGAAAAAGTTATTTTTTTCAAATGCATCTCCTACAGTGCCCCAGCCAACATGACCCTGGGAAATGGAGTCTACAGAAGCATCCTTTGAAAGGTCTGTTTCCAATCACAGCAGTTTTTTTTTACTGGGACTCTCAAATCTCAGGTTTTGGAGAAGGGATACAGAAGGAATATATTCCAAGGTGCTTCAAAATGAGGTTGGTCTTTTCTACTTCTTCCTCAGAAGAAGAAAGAATGCAGATCTTTGACAGAACAAAATATTTATGGAAGTTCATACTCTTTCATATCTACATAATAAACAAAGCAGGGTGACTATGGGTGAAACATAAATATTCACAACTACTGAATACCTTTACCCAAAGTGAATAACTAACAATTATGAACAAAAGACAGCACAAATAGATTTAGGAAGAATTCAAATAGACACATAGGGTATTCATATGCAAACTAGGAAAATTTTCTTTATTTCTAAACTACTTCAAAGTGCTCAAAGCAGAAAATAATACCTTAATAACAAATAAATAAAATATATTTTTAAAAAACCCATAAAATTTATTTTATTCATTTAAATTATTTGACTTATATCCCATCATTTAAATTATTCTCACAATACGGTCTCCAAAGTGGCTTCCAATGTAAATACAATGTACATGAAGGAATACAACCATCTTCTCATAGGCCTTCATAGAAACTTTGAAACATACACTGTAGTGTCATCTGTGCTTGCCATTTTGCTAAATATTGCCTCAATACTTGCCATGAAAAGTACAGGTTTGTATCTAAAGTTCAGAATGAAGAGATTTGAGCACAGTGGTGAGTTGAAACCTTTTGACAATTCAGTATTTTTTCAATAAAGATGATTTCATTTAATAGAGAAGAGCAGCTTTAAATCTTCAGAGGCTCACAGATGAAGAAATCATGATACATGCTTTTGCAAGCTCAACATTAGTTCAACTGGTTAAGCAGAAAAGGTTCATACTGCACCACTGACTTTTGTCAAATTGATGGCGGCTAGATATAATGTCATCCTAACTTAGAAATTCATATGCTGCCTCTGTATGAACATTATGAATAGAGTACTTAGAAAAGCAATTGAAAAGCAAACTAGTTAACAGTAGGCCAGATATGGAGAATGTGAAACCCTCCAGAAAATGTTGTTACGATTGCAAATACCATTAACCCTCACCACTGGCTATGCTGGAAATTGCATACCAACAGCATGCTGGCAATTGCAGATCAACATCTGTAGGACCAGCACTCACCCTGAAATTAGCATGATGTTTTGTTCCTTGGATTTAAAGCCTGCTTTTATCCCACAATGAGATGCAAGGTGACACAGTAATATTACGCAAAATAACAAAATTAAAATGCAAACCAGAATTGGCTGTTGAAATATAATTTAATTAAAATAATTATAATTTAATTAAAAATACATTTTCAGTTATGGTGCCTCTCTGTTCATCATAGAACTTTAATGGCAGGAGCAAGCCAGTTGGTTCCTTGGAACTAGAAACAGGACAATCTGTCAGTTTGTCTATCTACTTCATTTCATGTTTTATAACCTCTTGTTCTTTCCATTTCAAATGTGAAAAAATCTGCAAAATGAACTGATACAGCCTTTTTTTCCCTATTAACACCGGTCAAATGCAATAAGTAGAACCACTTCCAGGATAGTGAGGATTGAGGGGTACTTACTTGCATTAAAGACAAGGAACTGTTGAGATAAAATCTTCCTCCATGGATTTGAACCTTGGTCTACTGGAATTCTAATCCAACAGAGAAATCACTCACTCTATCTCTTTACTCATGTATTTATAATGAGTTTACACTTTTCAAACTAATGGTGTTGCGATATTATAGTCTATTTAAATTGTGCTTTAACCCTTTTTATCATTATTTTTTAAAGATCTATGTTGTTTTAACCTAATAATAAGCCCCCTTGAGTCCCGTGTTAGGAGAAAGGTGAGATAATGCATACATACAGACATGAATAATTTTTGAGTTTTTCCCCATTAGATATTTTTCAAGGGTTGAGTTTTTTTCTACCTTCAATGTGAAGAAATTTGCCAAGTTTGTGAAATTTTCATCAAAAACAAATCAAAACATTTCCACCCACACTTTACTGGAACCAATGTACTCACAACCTATTTAAGAGTCAGGATGGAAGATGACTATTCAGAACTTCAAGGTGTTCATTTTCTCCTGAGAGTGACAAAAGAAAGCTATAACAAGAATATTTGCGGAGATGCACAGGATTTTGTTTGTTGTAAACATTCATATATTGTCTGTTCTTCTCCCTCTAATGAGTGTATGCTCTGGGGTAAGAAGCTGTGAATTATCTTTTCCTTTTCAGTTGAAGCTTGTAAGTGTTTAATTTGCTCCTGTATGTTGAGCTGAGATCTTATTAACTAGCACATATGAGAGATTTGTTGTAAAAATCCTGTTGCCAGAGATTCAATAAAATCCAACTGGTTGAACAAGAAAAATGGAAACAGCCTACAAGCAAGTGTTTTATTTTTTCCATTTATCCCATTGAAAATCCCATTACAACTCCAGCTAAACAAACTATTTTCATGCAGCCTGAAAACTAAAATCTACAATGGGCAATTAGTATATGAATGATTTTCTTCGTCAAATCTTGTGTCAGGAACCAAGAATAGATTTTGTAGTGTTAAACACATACTAATTTGAACAGTTCAGCAGAGTGGCTTGGACAGTGAACAATAAGAGAAAGGAGACTAGTGAAAAGAAAGCAATATGAACAAGTCAGATTATACAAAGTGGAGACAGTGGTCAACAAAAGCTATTTTATTGATTAAAGCTGCAGATGGACAAATGTCTAAGGTGGCCCTTGATACCATTGGCTTAAATCCAGTTGCTAGTTCCCACCTATCATTCAGCAGTTTATTTAATAGGTCTACTCATGCTGGTATTAATGATTTTTACAATTGTCGTATTTTCTAACAATAGTGATACTCAATTCAGGCAGGTGTTATCTTTTGAAAACATGGTTTGGAGATTCAGGATAAAACTTGTTCATTTATAGATGTTGTTGGACAAACAATGAGTATACATACTATTGGTGACAATGCCTCAATCATACCATATTAAACTCAAGTTCTGCTCTCTCCCACCTAATCAAATGCTACAATAACTTGAGCTTGTCAGATTACTTCAGTGACTCACAGTAAAAAGAGATGTTTTATTTTGTCACAGACAGCTTAGTGGAAGATTTAGGCTCGTAATGCAAACATTAGAACTCAATGGTTATAAATTATTGTTGAGGAAGTTACAGAGATGCAAAATTATGTATTTATGCAAAAGCTTTCCTTTAACTAGATTTGCAGGGTGTTGTGTCCACCAATGAAACTATAAATAGGTTGCTAACTATCAGGACTGCCACTGAGCTCAGTCAGGTGATTCTTTGGAGTCAATGAAATATCACTTAGGTCCAAATATGTCATTGAAGAAGGGGTTCATTTTACTAAGAAACTGTTTTTGTATAATTACTCATGCTGTAACTTTTCTTTATAAAGCGTATAGCAATTATGTGGAAGGACCACGGCTTGCTCAGAAGGCCCCATATTGAATCATAGAATCATAGAATCATGGAAATGTAGAGTTGGAAGAGACCACACGGGCCATCCAGTCCAACCCCCTGCCATGCAGGAACACCCTCAAAGCACTCCCGACAGATGACCATCAAGCCTCTGCTTAAAAACCTCCAAGGAAGGAGACTCCACTACACTCTGAGGCAGCATATTCCACTGCCGGACAGCCCTGACTGTCAGGAAATTCTTCCTGAGGTTCAGGTGGAATCTCCTTTCCTGCAGCTTGAATCCATTGCTCCTTGTCCTGGTCTCTGGAGCAGCAGAAAACAAGCCCTCTCCTTCTTCTACATGGCATCCCTTCAAATACTTAAACATGGCTATCATGTCCCCTCTTAACCTTCTCTTCCGCAAGCTAAACATCCCCAGCTCTCTAAGTCTATCCCCATAGGGCATGGTTTCCAGGCCTCTCACCATTTTGGTTACCCTCCTCTGGACTTGCTCCAACTTGTCAATATCCCTCTTGAATTGGGGTGCCCAGAACTGGACACAGTATTCAAGATGGGGTCTAACCAAAGCAGAGTAGAGTGGTACCAGTACCTCCCTCGATCTAGACACCATACTCCTATTGATGCAGCCAAGAACTGCATTGGCTTTCTTGGCTGCCGCATCACACTGCTGACTCATGTTCAGCTTGTGGTCTATGAAGACTCCTAGATCCCTTTCACACGTACTGCTATCCAGCCACGTGTCCCCCACCCTATATTTGTGGTTTCCATTTTTTCTACCTAAGTGTAGGACCTTACACTTCTCTCTGTTGAATTTCATTTTGTTAGCCTTCGCCCAGCTCTCCAATCTATCCAGGTCATTTTGAATTTTGATCCTGTCCTCTGGCGTATTAGCAACTCCTCCCAGTTTGGTATCATCTGCAAATTTGATGAGCATGCCCTCTATTCCTTCATCCAGGTCATTGATAAAAATATTGAACAGCACTGGGCCTAGGACAGAACCCTGTGGCACCCCACTAGTCACTTCTCTCCAGGATGAAAAGCAGCCGTTCGTGATCACCCTTTGGGTTCGGTCGGTCAACCAATTACAAATCCAACTAACAGTAGCCCTGTCCAGCCCACTTTTTACTAGCTTCTTTGCAAGAATGTCATGGGTAACTTTGTCAAAGGCCTTGCTGAAATCAAGGTATGCTACATCCACAGCATTCCCTTCATCTATCAAGCTAGTAACTCTATCATAAAAAGAGATAAGATTAGTCTGGCATGACTTATTTTTGAGAAATCCATGCTGACTTCTCGTGATTACCGCGTTGCTTTCTAAATGATTAGAAACTGACTGCTTAATGATCTGCTCCAGGATCTTTCCGGGTACTGATGTCAGGCTGACTGGGCGATAATTGTTTGGGTCCTCTTTTTTCCCTTCTTGAAGATCGGGATTTGTATCTCCAGTTACTGTCACCCTCATTTTCTGGGGTCCTAGGGGTCCCAGTCACCAAATTAGTTATTTTGAGTTCAGGAAAGTCCCAGTCACCGAATTAGTTAATTTGCCCAAGTTTCTGGGGGTCCTGGTCACCAAATCAATGATTTTAACTTCAGGAGGGTCCTGGTCACCAGATATGTTGCCAGCGTTTCCAGGGGTCCCGGTCATTGCCCAAGTTCCATGGGATCCTTCAAAGGATTCCTAGTCTGACCCCAATTTTAAGGGGGTTTCCAAGTTACACCAAGCACATGCCCAGCACACCAGAGAGTTAGGGTAACCTAGCGAGACCTTGTACCCAGCTTTTACAGGGTCAGGCCGAGTCAAGACTCAGACAAAATAAATTTATAATTATTTTCTTTATTTAAAACCTAAGCCACAGTGCATTTATGCACTCACTCACAGAGACCTGAGAAAAATAAAGAGAGGAAAATTGATAGGGGATTTAAAGAGGGATATCAGCGGAATACTACACCTGATCCTGTAGTCCAGAAAGCCGAAATAGAGCCAGAGAGTCGGGAGCAGTGAATGTCAGCACATGGAGGCTGAGGGGAAGGCTTTGGCCAACAGAGCGGCAGCAGGACGGGGAGGATGCCGAGAGCGATCTGAGGAAGCGCTCAAAATCAGGGGGTCTTATAGGGGAAAATGTACCTGGAGGCTAACCGTTTCCCAGGGAGAGCAATAGATTCTCAAGCAGAGGCAAAGCCTCTGGAAGGTCAGTGCTTGACTTGATGGGTTTTAGTCAGAATTGTCCATAGCCCAGACAGTATGTAAATGAGGAGCGCTTGACAGTTGTGAAGTCAGACACGCTAATCCTGTCAAGCTGACAGTTCGGGGCTGAGAATTCTTTTATGTGGTAGATGACTAAGTGTGTCTGGAGGGCTCCTAAGGCTACATGACAGATTAATTTACTGGCCAGACCTGGATTTTCCTAATTGCGGCTGTTCGACTGTGCCTGCCTACGTGCGCTTCCAGTGACCCTGTCAGACACTTGGAATGATTTTTAATATTAAACACATGGAGATATCAATATGTTTTTTAGCTGATTTTATTACTATTAAATTGTAGACCTCAGGCTCGGGCTCAATGATCCCATCTAACATGGTTTGGAATGAGGAATGTGTGTGTTTCCAAATGTTCCTGCAAGCCCCACAAACCCTAGTCAGATAGCCAATGAGGATGAGATTTGCAGTCCAGCAACATCTGGGAGCCATGCATTCTTTATGTCTGGCAAAAGGCAAAATGGATGAATAGTCTAATGTAGCATAAAGGGGTGCTATGTATTCTTAAAAGTTCATATAACATTCTTTGGCTCTTTCAGTCCAGAAGCTGTTGGATACTTCTGCAGTACAGCATTAAACAATCCAAGATCATTCCTGGACAAGAGAGGAGCTCTACCTAACAGATGCTTGATATCATTTTGTCTCCTTTTGGGCCAGAAAGAAATCTGTGGCTATTGACTGAACAAATGGCAGATAAGGACTTGAGGTTATAGCCATGAACTCCTGAGGAAGGTTTATAGAACATGAGGAATTCTGAAAGATGAATTTGCTAAATAGACTGAATGTGTGTCAATAGCACTTTTGTTTGACAGACAAACTTCCTTCACCTTCAGTCAGAACTAGTTTAATATATTTCTCAGGGACTGTTCTGAAAAAAACAAGCTGTTTTATGAGAGTTTACTCCTGGCCTTTAGTGTTTATTTTATTTTTCCATTAGTTAAACTTTCCCCCTCACAACGATCAGCAAAATACTGTTCCCAGGATAATTATAACAAGAATACTAAAAAAAAAAAAAAAAAGCAGTTGAAGCCAAGCAATAACAGACTAGTTTTATATCAAAACCAGTGATGAGCTGCATTATATAGCCCTGAGATTTTCATAGGTTTCGGGGATGAGGTTAAACCCTGAAGGTGTATTAATTGACTTTAGTATTAAAGTAGGAGAAAATTTTCTTTTCTTTTCTTTTTTAAGGAAAGCATCCCTGGGACCTTCCATAGTATTACATAGGTATAATGCTGTTTATTATCACTTTCATGGAGCACTCTGCTTAGGAATATCACTAAGCTCCCAAGCTACCATTTGAAAAAGCACTAGTGTTTTGCCTTTTGGAAACAAACAAATGAAAGAAAATAATGGCTACCTAACTTTGAATATAAGTACATCCATCCAAGCCTTTTGGAATTCCTTCCCTCACCTATCCCTAAAGTCACTCCATTTGCAATGGAAATATGGTTCTATGGAACTGCTGGGAAATATATTAAATCAATCTCTTCTTTATCATGTTGTTCCCCAGGAAGTGTGGTTTGGTCTCACCTGCCCTTCATCCATTTCATAGGATCAACCACTCTGTATCCTTTTTGACTTTGGTCTAAGGTATAGATATGAAGTGCATGGAAAATAGTTCTTGCTGGACCTCTGGAAAGTTCCGTGCTTATTGTGCTGTTAGCAGTTTTCTTAAAGGAAATTAAAGTCATCTGAACCCTTATAAAGATAAACAATGATTATAGTGCATTAGATCCTTTCTCACTGAAAGAGTCAGCTATACTCCTTAGACACAAGAGCTTTTATCTGATTCCCTGTTCTTTGGCTTTTCCAAGGTTTAGGACAGGGATAGGGAATGCTGACCCACCAGATTCTGTTGGACTGCAACTCCAATCAGCTAGCATAGAAAATGATGCAAGCCAATGGAAATTTCAATTCAACAACATTGGAAGCTTCACTGATGTACCTGTGGCCTAGGAGATTCAGGTGTTATAGAGGACTCATCTTTTGTATGCAATAATAGTCCACTTTTTCTAACTGGGGGTGAGGGGATAGGAAAAGGTACTGGGGACTCCTTCACAAGCCAGACCAGCCTGAGCACTGATGTTCATTTGCATGTTCATTTGTATTCTTAGCACTAGGAATACTGGTAATATTTGCAGACTTTCTATGAAAATCTTTTATGGGAGAACTAATTCTCATATAGGTTCTTTCTCTTTTATACTATATCAAGCAAAGTTGATACATGGAAATAAGAATTATCTTGATAAGTCAGATCAAGATCTATCAGATCAGTGAGCAGGAATAACAATGGGACTCCCCAGTGCATTGTTTTTCCCCTAGTTAGGAAGATGAAGGGTGTGGGAAGAAATCTCCTTCTACCAATTACAGGGGCATGAATATGGGAGTTAGAAGGGAGACTTTCCCAGATTCTCTGCAGGCCAGATGTGGAATCTCTACAGGCCAGACTAGGCCTGAGGGTTGAAGGTTACCCTAACTACTCCAGCCTACTCCTTCTATTCCCAGCATCATCAACCAAATGTGAAGGGCATTCATAAAGGCATCAGGCACGTGAAGTTTATCATGTAGCTCCCAGTTCTCAGATTAACATAACTGGAGAAAATACATGGCTTCAGTCTTAGGCCATTTCCGCACTGCACTGTTATGGTGCTATTATTCCACTTCAACATCTTATGGAATCCTGAGGTTTGTAGCTTAGGGAGGGGCCTTTAGAATTCTCACCCAGAATGCTCTTTGGCCTCAGTCAACTACAAGCTCCATAGTTCCACAGGATGTTGAAAGTGGAATAATAGCACTATAACAGTGTAGGGTGGAAATGGCCTCAGTCTAGGGCATATTTACCATTGGAATGAAAAGGGCATTATCTTGCCTGTCTAGCCAGTGGGGACCTCCTATTGCCTTCAGGGTCTCCCTGTGTAGACCTTCCCTGAGAGAAAAAATAACAATGGTGGCCATGCTCATGGGAGACATTTGTACTTCCTGTCTTAGTTCCATGTCTTTCCATGCACCTAAGTTATTAATAAACCAGACTGCAGGATAAAACGTATAGCTTCATCTGTATCAGTTATTTCCACAGTGTGTCCTGAGAAACACAGTGTGTTTCTGAAATATGGGCTTTCCAGCACTGCTGATCATTCTGCAAAATAGTCATAGAAACCTTTGGCCTTCTAGATATTTTGGCCTACAACTTGGATTAACTCTACCAAACTTGGCCAATGGTAAAGGACTTTAATGGTGATAAGCCAAAAAATCTGCAAGACTAGAATTCTTTATATCTGCTGTTAAAAAAATGTAGCCATAGGGAAATATCGGCTACAGTCATTGTTGGACTCTCAGGTTATGGTGATATCAAGTGTTAAGGCATCACAAGCTGAGCAAACTCAGGCTGTGTCATAGAGCACCTCGTAGAAATCTCTGCAACAGGAACACTTGTTCAGGTATTCAAAGAGGGAGGAGTTAAACACAGTTTTCACATGAAAACTGACATGAAAAAGGGCCTCTTTTACGTATGGAGGGTCTCCACTTGACCCTAAACTAAGAGTATACGGAGTTCTGGCTTTCATTTAGGGCCTTTTTGCACTAGACTGTTATAGCACTGTTATTCCACTTTCAAGATCCTGTGGAAAATTCTGGGGTTTGTAGTTTGCTGAGGCCAAAGAGCTCTCTGGCTGAGAATTCTAAAGGCCCCTCCCTAAACTTCATGTCCCAGGCTTCCATAGGATGCTGAAAGTGGAATAATAGCACTATAACAGTGTAGTGCGGAAAGGCCTGAAGACTTGCTGTGCATAGAGGAGGCTCTTCTGTTCAGAACCATCACTTTTCAGAAAACAAAGAGATAATGGTGGTGGTGGGGACATTAGCATATTCGGTTGCCCCAGGTAGGTATACTGTAGCAAATGTAAAATGATTCCTTGGCAAACTGGTCAGTTTGGAATGTGTTCTGATATGCTACATATCTCAGAAAAACCATACTGGTATGTGTATAAATAAGAAAAAAGAAATATTTGCATAAGTTTGAGAAATAAAGTGACAAGTTTAAGAATACAGCTGCAGTACTAACATAATCGTAGGAAAGAATTGTAGTTGGATACGGGTTATTAATTTACATTGCTTGGGAAAATGAATATTCTCAAATGACTGAAGATAGTCATTCTGTGCTGAAATATTTTAGAACTGTTCATCCTGTTTCTTTCCAATATGGATGGGTTTGCCTCCCATTTTGCTTCATTTATTTCAATTCAATTATGCTTGAATAATATACATTAATCTTAAAGAAAGATGTTTCTGTATACAGGAACCAGTCAATATATGATAAACATCTTCTACAATGTTCATGAGTTTTAATTAGAAGACTGAATTTCTTTTCTGAAGTAATATTGGATTTTATACATTATTTATAAAAAAATTAACTGGACAATAGAATGAAAGAAGTTTGAGATTCAGGCTGCGGATTAATTTTCCCTGACTTGAAGAAAGCATAGAGTTACATTATAAAAAGCTGTGGATACTGTTCAGTTTAATTTTGAATCCTTATTTGTTCTTTTTTTATTTTTAAAAGGGTTATTTGAACAAAGAAAGACTGTTTGAAAAAGAAAGATTGATGCCTTTCTTTAATCTATTTTTATTTAATCAATTCTTCCTGATATAGAACTGAGGTGCCTGCTTGTATAAGTATGCTGTCTCTGTCATAGCTGTGAAGGTGAGAAATTGAACTCTCTAACCTCAATCTTATTATCATACCTTACTGGAGGATACCCACTGAATTTATTGTCTTTGTGATAAATCATCAATCAACAATTGATTCAATGGATCTATTTTAGTTGGGGCTAACCAGTAGGATTCCAGCCTCTACCACAATCTGCTTCAGAGGATTTTAGTATTAAAAAAGACATTGGCTAGGAAAGTACCAGGGATAATCCACATCAGTTAGAATGCTGCAATTTTAAAGCTGCAGTGTGCAGATAGCAGAAAAGAATTCACATACTAACTTGCTGCAGGAAAGTTAGCCATGTAGGAACCTAGAACAAAACAACATCTTTCTTTAACCTACCTCCCAATCTTGTTGTGAAGAAACATGGGTTGGACATTATAATAGCCAAAAGTTACTATTGTACTTATATCCTGTTTGTTGACTTCCTGTAAAAATCTTGATTGACCTCTATGGGAACTGGATGCTGCATTGAATAGGTCTGATCTAGAATGGGTTTTCTTATGGTCTTAATTTTTAGTTGTGGCCTAAGGAACAGAACTGATTTTTTTCTTTTAAAAAAACTGTTATAAAACACTGAAATCTCAGCAGTTTTTATCATTTGTTCAGAATGAACACATTTAGAAAGAAGAAAGAACATCCTGCCTCTTTTAATCTCTGCTACTCAAACACTGAGGAAAAAAGGCTTATATTGTCTTGATTGTGTACAGAGCACTGGGAGTAATTTGACTTCTTATACAACCTCTGTATCAGGTGTTTTTTTTTTTATGAAAGTGGTGATAAAAGCAACATTGTACCTTGAAACAGCGAAGCAGAGATGAAGTCTGTAAAGTGAGAACAAATGCTGTGCTGCTTGTAGAGGGATATATGAGGCCAAATTGGTTGGATGCCTGTTTCTGTCGTTTTCCACAAAGGCCGTTCTTTTTCCGCAGAGAGAATGAAGCACTTATTTCCTTAACTCACTGCTGATTTTTCAAATAGGACAAGGAGGTTCTTGATGTGCACAAGGCTCTTGATGCGCACTGACAGAAGCATTTGAAATAATGAAGCTGTTCAATAAAGCAGAATATGAAG
Organism: Ctenosaura bakeri; assembly: GCA_948474755.1. Classification (NCBI taxonomy): domain Eukaryota; kingdom Metazoa; phylum Chordata; class Lepidosauria; order Squamata; family Iguanidae; genus Ctenosaura; species Ctenosaura bakeri. Next base: position 869,721 of record CAOLHI010000484.1, read on the forward strand.
AACATTCACATGAGATCCCATGTGCATGAAAAGTAAACAGGAAATTTTGACAATGGCAGAACCATGCAGATAGGAAGGGTAACACAAAAGAGTAACAGAAAAGTATGGATTATAGAAATATAATTATTTAGTTGGTCATTATATTTTCCTTCAAGGTGCTCCAGATGGCAAGGTTGTCATGAAACTCAGTGGTTTGAATGTAGGAGCTCTATATTTAAGTATCTGTTCTTGCATGAAACAAACTGGATAGCTTTGGACAAGTCATTAGCTCTCTATTTAAATCATCTTATTGGGTCACTGTGAAACAAAGACCCTTTTTGCACCTTACCTTTTTGCGGTGCTGGGGTGCGGGGCTTGCATGAGCAGCCTCCGGAGGAAGGCTTTCACTTCCCTGTTTCTTCGGCTCTGCACAAGCTTCCTGCTTGTGCGAGAGCCCTGCCTCTTCCTTTCACTGTGCAGCCTGGGACCTTTCCAGGCTGCACTGGACAGGAAGCGTGACCGGCCCGGCTCCCGAGGCTCTGCATGCAAGGTAAGTGTGTGGAGGGCCCTGGAGCGATGCGCAACCGCACACCATTTTTGGCTTCAAACCGAAAATGAAAAAATGTGTGCGCAGTTTGCATCAGGCCCTTGAGCATCACACAAATATGAGTGCATTTTGTGGACCGCTCCTCACATTTATGCAATGTTCAAAGGGCCCTTTCACATCGGAAATGCTGTGCGAAAAGGGTCAAAGATGAGACAACTCTTTGAAAGACAGGCAGAAATTGCTATGGCCTAGATCTTAAAAACTGTATGCTGTGATTCCAAGTAAAGAAGGCTTCTATAGATTTAGACCAGTGCATCTGGTATCCTATATATGAATTAAACCAAACTGAGGTCCAGATGAAAGAATGCCATTCAAAGCTGCTCTAAGGAAAGGATTTCACATCTGTTTTTCTGAAATTAGCATCTTCAAATGAAGACCCCAAATATTCAGCACCATCAACACATTTGCCTAAGACCCTTTCCTCTCCAGACTGGGTAGGGGACCATGAACCCTCCAGATGTTTGGGCTACTAGTGACATTAACCTCACACAATGTCCTATCTCAGTCCTGGCACAGTTGATAAATCAACAAAACAAACTGAATATCTCCCAGCTTGTTACTTACTTCCAGGCAGTAATCAAAGAGTCATAAATAAAGTCCAACATAAACAAAGCCCAGCAGGGTTTCATGGAAAGGGAGTGTCCAAGGTCAATCCAAGCATTTGTCAAGGCATCCAGCAAGGTAGCAGGTCAGATAAGCTCTGACAACGCCTGGAGGGGAAAGACACCAGCTAAATAGACCCAAAGCCTAGCATAGCTCTGCCTTGATTGATTGTTCCTGGTTATAAATTCTAAGGCCCTTTTCGCATGGCAGTTTACAAGCCAAAGGGCCCTTGAGCATCGTATAAATGTCAGGAGTGGTCTGCATGACGCACTCCCATTTCTGCCACACTCAAGATCCGCAATCACAGCAAATATGCATTTTCTTATTTTTGGCTTTTAGCCGAAAATAAGCCACACTTGTGCAAGGCTTATGGGCCTGGGCCGCACTCACCTGCAGTGCGGAGCCTCTGGAGCTGAGCCTGTCATGCGTCCGCTCCTCAGTGAAGCCTACAACTCCCAGGCTGCACTGCGGAAGGAAGGAAGGGGCACAGGTAGGGCTCTCACGCAAGCAGGAAGGAGCTGCAGAGCCCGAGCAGCAGGGAAGCAGGAGGCGTGCGAGAGCCTGCCTGCCCAGGCTTTTCACACAAGGCCCACACTCCAGCAGCGTGAGAAGGTAAGCTTAGGAAAGGCTCTAAGAGAGTGACACTGGGTTTCTCTTTGCTGCCTGTGCTGTGCAAAGCTGGGTCTAGGTAAGTGTTCTTCTATACCTGAAGAGGCAGGACTGTCTGTTGGAGCCGGCACTGCCTTCTGTTATGGTTCTGGCACTGTAACCTCTGTCTGTACAGCAGGTTCTGGCATGCCCCCTGTTTCAGTCTCTGGTGTGCACTCTGCTTCAGACTCTGAGTCAGAGTCCATGCTCTGGAAGCAGGACATGACACCCAACATGGTCAGCCATAAAGCTTTGTGAATTCATAGTCAAAAACATCTGGAGGGCCAAAGGTTCCTCATTCCTGGTTACTACACAGTTCCAGGGGAGAAGACAAAGGGTACATAAGGAGGCACTTATCATGCTGAGTGTACAGATTAAAGCTTGCTTGATCTAACATAAGGGGAAGGATTATGGTAGTGAGAAATTTACTTTGATAACTGAATGCTCAGATAATCTCAGGCCCATGTTCAGAGGTTACAAATGCAAGTTATTTATTATTAATTCCTTTTTGGAATAACTAAGGCCCTTTCTGCTCCACCCTCCCATTCCACTATAGGAATGGGAGGACAGGACAGCAACAATGCTTCTGCATAACATCACCATGGTCCTGTCCTTCTCCTATTCCCAGGTGGTGCAACTGCAGGTTAAATCATCATCAGGTTTTCCCCGTCAATGACCCGTAATTGTGCCACCAGTCCTCACTTATCCGTCCTGCAGAAACCCTGGAAGTGTAGTGGCTGTGCTTCCTGCCCCAGTGCAGCCTGGGAAAGTACCCAGCTGCACTGTGGAAGAAAGAGGCATAGCTTCGCCAACTCCACTGAATGACTTCGCAAAAAGGTAGGGTGCGGAAAGGGCCTAACTCATAAAGAAGCAATATTAACATAATGAGAGATAACTTCACCCCTTTTTCAGTGTGGCGATAATTATTTGAAGTCACATGTATAATGACAGAGATAATAAATTATTCAAATATTGCTCCATGGTGTGTTGTAGCCCCATTGTTTGTTGGAATGAAGGAGAGTTTGTTTTGTACCACAGACTAATGGCTTGTAGCATTTAGGTTTCAGGTTCAGAACATGATGCCACAATTGTCACAGTGTGTGGGCAAGTATTCAGTGCTCCATCTGGTCAAGTTTATTAAGATCAATTTAAGTTGTTGGGGCCTGATGATGTGGACAGGGCACTTGAATCAGTCTCTCCTACCACATGTAAGCCTGACCTTTGTGCATATTGTTTGACAAGATCCAGTACAGATGGGTTGATTGAATGATTCCATGGGATGGTAAATGCTTCACTGTATCAAGAAAAGATGTCTGCTACTTTGAAGGAGCTTGCCTTATCCTGAAAAGGACTTTCCTGAAGTTATATGAGAACTACCATCCTGCCAATGATATCTTCTTGGGACAAAAGTTGTTTGAGTATGTTCCAAGTGAGCAACTTTAAGACATTCATGATTATCTGTATACATTTCATTCTAATGCCAAGATGTGATATTGAAATAGCCTGAGTTATTATGTCTGACAATCACCCCCATGCGAAAGACAGGAGTATGTTGTTCTCTTGAATCTGGAAAAGTAGCATTAAATCCATGGAGGTGTATATAAAAATGAATCGGTTAATTGGAATTGTTGAATTTCTTAGATTTCTCAGCAGCTTTTCATACCACCAACCATAGTAAGGATACTGGACTGGTTCTGTAGGATGGGAGTAGGAAGTACCAAGTTGTGTGTTTCTGCTCCTCTGTACAGGGACAGTTCCAGAAAGTATCATTTCAAGTTTCCTGTTTTGCCTCATGGCTATGGGGATACCACAGGGTTTAATTGTATTCTCCATCCTCTAGTGTCTATATGAAGCCACTTGGATGGGGTCATTGGGAATTTTGGAGTTAGGTTCTGCCATATGTTGATAACATTCAGCTCTACTTGTTATAAGAGTCAGCTGGGTCTAGACTAGTGCAAGAATGCTGTAATAAGCTAGATGAGGGCCAATAAATTGAAGACAAATCCTGATGAGATAGAAACTCTGTGGACTGATGATTTCACTTCCAGAAACACGAATAAATAACCTGAGCTGGATGAAATTGTACTCTTTGAAGGAACAGCTGTTTAATTTGGGAGCACTCCTTGATCCTTCTCAGTCAGTAGAAGTTCAGCTGGGCTCCACTGCTTGGAGTACCTGAGTTCAACTGGTCTGTCAGCCACACCCTTTCTTAGAAAGAGGCAAATTGCCACAGTAGTTCATACAGCAATAATTTCCCACTTAGGATACTGCAATGTGCTGTTCATGAGTCTGCCTTTAAACACAATTCAGGGACTGCAACCAGTACAAAACGTACATTTCTGACTGCACATAGATAATGTAAAAGACCTCTGCCTGAAGGCTTGAAGAGGAGTTCAGAGATAATACTGGGCTAGACAGAGAAATAGTCGTATCTGATACAGGGCAGCTTTCTATATTCTTAAAAGGGCAGCAGCAGGAAAAACCCATCAAGTCTGAAATATCAAGACAGATTCTTTCTATAGTAAATTTATATTGATGGATCAGATCTCAGTCTGTTCTAGACATACAGAGATTTGGTTCTCACTGCCCCTGATATTGTCCTATCCTCTATGTGGGCAATTGCCAAAGCTTCTATGCCTGAATGTGCATGGATCACCCATAAGTCACTTTATTTCCTTAGTGAGATAACTCATTAGGGCCATATGATCCACTTACTCTACAACATGATTGGCTTTCAAAAGTTCCAGTTCCCATTATCCATAGCAATGCTGGACAGAAGTTAGATGTGATGGGAGTAGAAATTCAGGAATGAAGTTTCCCCACACCAAGCTTGACAATAAAGAAATTATTTTTAGACTATAATGATAAATAATCTAGAATGACACTATGGAAAACTTTATCTGGAAAACTTAAGCTAAAGCAAGTCAAATTCACAATTTTTGAACCTTTTTTGCTATCTAAAAGATACAGAGCTGTGAATAATGCACTAGAGCAATGTAACAATACATGATGTTGCCTTGGCACTGCAGACAGAGATATAGGTCTGAGGGAGCCATATGAATGAAGTGAATAGTGTGGTTCTTTCCCACCCAGACATCACCAAGTCATCTGTACAATATTGGCATTGGAGGGAATTTTATCTGTAGGTCCTCTCACATTATTCTTTCAATTTTTGCAGCAATTGATTGCAGCACATTTCCACATGACCAGGGCCCTTTTCGCACGGCGTTTTGGAAGTGAGAGGGCCCCTTGAGCATCGCATAAATGTGAGGAATGGTTTGCATGATGCACTCACATTTATGCTACACTCAAGAGCCTGACATGAAGCGGGCATGGATTTTTTCATTTTCGGCTCCAAGCTGAAAATGTTTTGGGCTCACACATTGCTCAAGGGCCTGGGGCATACTTACCTGCTGTGTGAATCCTCCTGAGCCACTCCAGTTGCGCTTCTTGCCCCAGCGCAGCCTACAACTCCCAGGCTGCACTGTGGAAGGAAGGGGCATGGGCAGGGCACTCGCGCGAGCAGGAAACAGCTGTGGAGCTGAAGCAGGAGGTTTGCGAGAGCGTTCCTTCCAAGCCTTCTCACGCGAAAACCCCAACCCAGCAGCGTAAAAAGGTAAGGTGTGAAAAGGGCCTAGGATCTAGTGTTTCATATCAAAGTGTAAGGTTCTCAGCTCTGGATATCTTTTTTTCAACTGCATTGTAGATCAAGCTGCTCCCTCAAGAAAGTATTTGCAGTACTGCCACCAAAATACCTTTGAGTGGTACTGAATGTTCATACATAAAATTAATATGACAAGGTTGTTTTAAAACATGATCGGTTTTGTTTCCAGACCAGTCAACTAAAGGCATCTTTTCAACCAGGAAACAATTTAATTCTCATGATGGGGTATTTCCAATTTTAATTTTACATGTTGAAAGCAGTTATGTCTTAGGTAGTTGTGCGTATGTACATATGCACAGCCAGCCCTCCACATTTGCGGGTTTCATTTTTGTGGATTTGATTATTAATGGATTATTTGCTGTCTCCTCTGCTGCCTCCCTATGCCATTTTTAATAGGCACTGCAAGCTTTGTGAGACTGAGAAAGTGCAAACGAGGCTTATAAGTCCCCATTAAAAATAGGGTGGGGCGGCAGTGGTGGTGGCAGTAAGCCCCAGCAGCCACCCACTTCTGCCTGGTGAAGGAACCCTGATACCTCAAAGGAATACATGGTGGGTTGAATATGGTGATCATACTTTTCTGTGCATTAAATATAGTTTGGAAGGGCCTAGAGTTATTCATGGTTTTTCCATTTTCATGGGGATCCTGTGCCAGTAACCCTAGTGAATGTGGTGGGATGACTGTACATGTATTATTATTGAATAGTATCATAAATATGTGTGCATTAATAAATTTAGCAGTTAAAAAGGCATGTAGTATCAAGCATAAATTTCAAATAAATCTTATGTGAAAGGTGAAGGTACCACCACTGACATATCTAATGCACCTAATATGTTATGAGTGATACTGAAGCGTAACAAGTTAAATGTGCACACTGTATATAAAGTGAAAACAAAAGGTGTTGTGTTCTCTTAAAGAGTAGCAAAGCTATTTTTGCATAAATTTTCATGAGGTAATTAGTCCAGTTAAATTAGGAGGGGCAGCACGTAGGCTGTTGGCTACATGTGGCTCCAAGATGTTTTTGCAGTCCCTGCCTCAATCTACAACATCTGCCAGATTCAGGATGGCAGCAAACAGCCACATTTAAAATGGGTAAACCAGATGAGCAGGCCCCCTCCAGCACCTCGTTTATATGTAAAAAAATGCTGTGATTTTGGCACTGCTACTATATTAAGGATGGGGCATAGCCCCCATTGCCTTTGTTGGAAGGTTTTCCAATACAATCCCTCAGCCAGTGGAAGTTGTCCATTGTTGGCTTAACGCATTGAAGCATTTCCTTGGCTACATTCATGGATAGTGGCAGGAGATGTGAATAGTGCAGTCAGGAGGATAGGAATGAAAATACAGATGGCTGCCCCTCTGGAAACAGCATCAAGTATATATTTGTCATAAAATATTTAAAGAAGTTAATTATGTCTTTCGACCACTTACAGCCAGTTCTAAACTTGAAGTGGCCATAATTATTTCTCAGTTTTATCTTGACAGTTTCAAGTCTTCATGTCAACACTTTTAACAACTTGAGATCTCTGAGAACAGAGAGAGAACATGCAAGACTTCTGATGGCCTTTGATAGTGTGAGACAAAGTGCAGCAGTTCATTTATTGTACAATGAAACTGTGCTCACCACTCTTTCAGCCTTATCTGCTGGAAAGCATAAATCAAATTAATCAGTGTACTTTCAGGCACAAATTAACTCTGTTCTTTTTCTGTTCAATTGAGCTAATGTGAGCTATGGTACATGAACATTAGAACCAGAGAGATTTTACTCATTGGTAGAAGTGCCTTGCCTGTTTTTTTGTTTATGAAAACATCCTGTGTTTGAACAAAGTACAATTCTTAGTTCCATGTACAATGAATGGGTCTTTTATAGGTGGGATTAATAATTGGATCTAGGTGTTCATCAACTATAAATAGGTGTACCATTGTATAAATTATATAAATACTATGAAAAATGCTTTGGTCCTGGTCCAAATGTGATGAATGGTGGGCATCCCTGTTGGCATAAAAAAGTTCAAGAGGGTTCAGAAGTTCAATAGCATTCTGATAGCCATTGCCACACATATTGGATGTGCATCTGGTTGACAGTATACTGTAGTGGTTTGAGGTTTGGACTAGAACTTTGGCCCACTAGGGTTCAAATACCTTTTCAGCCTTGCAAATCCAGTGGGTGAGCCTGGGAAAGTCATGTTCTTAAACTAAGAGAAAGACAACAACAAATGTCCTCTGAATAAATATTTCCCAGAAAATCCAATGACAGAGTCACCATTAGTTGAAGTCAACCTGAAGATGCATAACAACAAATCACTTCCAACTTCATGGAAAAGCAAATACATCTTGCTTGAGTAGAATACAGAATTAGATAAGCTCAAATGGGCAATGTAAAATTTGATTTAGCTGTGCTGTTCCACTATCACTGTATATGTGTCCTTTTGAGATGTCAGGTTAACTTTTCTGAATGCGTGTTAGCTGTTAAGACTGCAAACTATGAGGAGCAATAGCAAAGAAGCCTATTTCTCAGAAATATCTTCCATCCATAGGTTTCTTGGCACCATACTTGCATTAGTCATATCTAGTAACATAGCAAGATACCCTATATACATAATAAGTAGGGGATGGGCCTTGATTTGGGTGAAGTCTCCATGCTAGTATGAAGACTTTTTATTTGCATATTGATTTTTGTAAGCAGTAGCCTTTGGGAAGAACAGCACATGATGCAAATCTGAAGTGAATACCTTTTCAAGTAAGTATTAAAACTCTGGATCTGCAAACAATCCTAAATGTTTAAAGTGAAAGGTCAGATAGTGCCTTATTAGTGCCCTCTCAAATCCAACTGGGATTACAGACATCACTCTTAAACCTTGGCCTCAATCTAACTGAAATCTCTAGTGCAACCAACTGTACTGCAACACCTGACACAACCCTTTTTCCTTTTCTCATTTCCAACTTCAGAAGCTATTTTGTAAGCCTACCAGTAATCTCAGCTCCTGCCCCACGGTATGGATAATGTTTGATTCAGTCTGTACTGCAATTAATTAAATCTGATACTGTACTGACTTCCCTGCTTCTACCTTTCTTCTTTCTGAGCAGAGATTGAGAGTTTTGATTATACTGTCAGAGAGATGCTGCTTTTAAAGAATGGAATACAACCATATTCATCTTGGTCAAAAACATGTGTTGGACATGGTCAGAATTTTCCCCGGGCTGACAGTGACAATTCTCAGCTATGATTGTTAGATGATTAAAAAAAAAGAAGAAGAAGAAGAAGTGGAAATGCCATGGTGGCCATCTTATCCTTAGGGTTGTCAGGGTTATAATATGGGTTGCTCCTTTATTATAAGGGATGTTCCTTATTAGAAGGCCAGAAGGTCCCTTATTATGAGGGATGTCCCCTATTTCAGGGGAAAGCTTTTCTTGTTATAGAGATGGAATGAGATGACAAAAAGATCCTGTATTCTTGGGTGTGGGTTCTTTCTCAAGACAGAAATGTGTAATTTATCAGTGTAGACAATATGTTAATCTGGCAGAGAAATGCATGGCTAGGTTAACTGAAATCAATACTTTCATTTGGTATTTCAGTGGAACAAAAAATTGTTAACATGTACCTCCTGATTGATAACCCTGCATATCATGAATTTTGACTGCCCCTTATTGGTATTTTGAAGACGTGGCAACACGAAATGTCACAATGAAGATATCTGTCACTGTGAAGTGAGTCACATCACAGAAGCAGCTTGCCAACAAGGTGACTTGATTATGTTGTCTTTCATGTTATGGGAATCTATGATACAAAACTGTCATTCTGCATAAGATTGGAAAAGAAGAAAAATATAAGGGCAAGTGTAGCCAGTCAGAAAGTTCTTCTCAGGCTCCAATGACTTCTATTCCTCCATTGCTGGGCACTCTCTATTTCTGTTCTGTGCCCTCTTTCTTATGCATATAATGTCCTCTGCTACCTTCAGATTCCTTAATAGTTCTTTTCTCCCCTCTCCATTTCTAAGGAATTCCCTTTTCATTTTCTAGACTCTAATTTCTCAAGAGCTCCTCTTTTCCTGGGCCCCTGCATCCTTCATTAAACATTGCTTCCCTAAATTATTAATTCTTCCTCCCTTGTCCCTTGTTTTCCCCGTATGGTCTGCCTTCCCTTATGCCACTACATCTAAGTATTCTCAGTGGAATCATTATTCACCACTCTTCTCTGATTGTTGACGTGTTTTTAATTGTTTGTTTATTTATATATTGTTCATTATTTTCATGTGTTTTACATTGCTTTTATACTGGTTTTTTTTTTTTATTGTATGTCTGATTTCTAAAGTGAACCACTTGGAGATCTCACTATTTGTAGCAGACCTGCAAATAAATAAGTAAATAAAAAAGTGTATTGCTTGCTTCTGTCAGCAACCCTTTCCTCTGCTTTTCAACCTCTCTATGTGTCACAGACATACAGCCAGAGTCAAGTATCAAATGGCACATCTGATTTCTAGGATGGAATATAGAAGTTCTCTGGGACTGTATGGCTAGTTTCACTTAGGAACTGCTGTCAGAAAGAACATGAAGATGGGGTTGTCAGGGTGACAGCTGACACCTGTTTATTCTCATATGACAAGACAAATGAATTGGCAAGCAGTGTGTCAGAACTGAAGCTTACACAAAACAGACACAGATGTGATGTGAAGAAGACAAGAGCTATTGAATCCATCATCTAGTTTCCAAAAATCACTAGTTAAATGCCTCTGATAGGCTCAGAAACAGGGAACGAAGAAAACAGATATCACACCTTGCAGGTTCACTATACCTAGTTTTCAGAGGTATATTGCCTCTACACATGAAAGGTACCTTTAGATCTAGCCCTTATGCGTTGGTGTAACCCAAGGGACAGAATTATGCACCCCATACAAATGTTGTTGGACTGCATATCCCAGCAGCTATAGCCAGCATAGCCAATTATGAGAAATGCCACTAACTACAGTCCAACAGTATGTGAAGAACTGCATGATGCCTACTGCTTGTCTAGTCTTTAAACTGTTCTCTGAGTTAATGGCCAACATCATATCCAATGGCAGTGAAAATGTACCATAATGAAAAGTGTAAAATAGAACTTCCTTTGGATTCTTCCTTTTTATTGCGGAGATGAAAGAAATTTGAGAAGCTTTGTTTTTAATAAGAAAAATTGATTAAAAATTGACTGAGACAGGGAGAATTGGTGGGTGAAAAATGGGTTTAACATTGCCTTGATGCCTGCCAATCTGCAAATGTTTCTCTACCCCAATATTAGGGTTGGCTGTACCATTATACAAAGTGATACAATTGCTTCAGGCAGCAGATTTGGGTGTGTGTGCAGTGGTAGCCTGCTGAGCCATTCCTCTGGAGCGTCTCTGTTCAAGAACAGAGCTTTGTGTGTTTTCTTTCAGGTTCCTCTTCCCTAATTGGAATTCATGAACCGGGCTCACTCCCTCAAAAGCAGTGGAGGACATTGCCCTTTCACCAGCATTAAAGTAACACTCAAGTACTTGTCCAGTTTGTTTTTGTATGTGGAATTTGAAAGGAGGAGTGGTCTATGGCAGCACTACTCAAACTGTTGGCCTCTGGACTTGTCACGGTCTGCAATGTTACTGATTGTTGGTCTGAACCAAGTTTTGATGAGAAACAAGCAGTTGTAGTCAATAGGTAGGAGCCAGCATGGCATAGTGGTTGCAGTGTACAACTAGAATTCCAGGAGACCAGAGTCTGAATCCCTTCTCAGCCATGGAAACCCACTGGATAACCTTGGGCACGTCACACATTCTCACATGTAGACCTCTTCTAAATAAATATTGCCAGGAAAATGATATAATAGCATCACCATAACACAGAGCTGTCAGCAAAAACAGTTAAATAGGCACAAATATAGTGCCAGTTCTTGGCACTTTTTTGGGAAAAAAAAACAACCCTCTGTTGGTCCCCTGCATCAGATAGCTTAAGAAGTACTGGTCTAGACCATTACTCCAAACAACAAAGTGTCTTGGGCTTGCCCTGACCAGATCAGTGTTAGAAAGAAACATAGGGTTTCAAACCAATATAAATCTAGTTCTGCACTGAGCGTTTTTGTATGCTGAAAAGATACAAGCCTTTGTTTCACTATATCCCATCATCTTTCTGTGATGGAACTCAGAAGGGCATACAGAGTGGTCCCAAGTGTTTGTCCTTCCAGTCTTTGCCTGGAGCTGGATTCAGATCTGCTTAGCTTCTTGAAGGTTGCTCCATCATGTGCCTTAAACCCTGATTGTTAGGCTATTTGCATTTGGTTGTGACATTAATTAGACATTCTGCTCCTTTATATAGACTCAGAGGCAAAAAGGAAGTCTTGAGGGACAAATGCCTATAAATCCCAATACTAGAGGGTCATATTTTTCATAACAAAATGCACTTCTGATTTTAAGCAAAGCGAGGAAGTCATGTCACATGGAACAAGTGATTTGATCTTAAGCCATAGAGAACACAGTTGCCACAAAAAATCATTGGAGCTTACGTAGCAAAGGAAGTCATTTTGAATTTGCCTCTTTTTTGGTGATGATGGTAGGGTAGATATGAGTCCTTTGAGTCATTGAATCAACCCCTTTCTCCTAAGAAAGAGATTCCATTCCATCTCTAAGTGTGTTTGGCAGCAAAGCTAGAATATTGGATGACTCACTTGACTCATGTGCCTGAGTTGATTCCCCCCCCCCCGTTAGCAGCTGTGAATGATACTGTGCCATTCTAAATCTGCATCAGGAACTAGAAGATGGCTTAGGGCAGAGTCTGTGATAGGTTGGGGAGAGACAGGGATAATCTCCCAGGCTCAGCCACAAGCTTGGAATAGATTCTTTTTGTTTCGACTGCAGGCTTACTGTGTCCTTTCTGATGGGTTAGCCGTCATTAATTACTGTGGTCTCCCCCTGCCACTTTTTTCTTCAGCAGTTTGATAGAGAATGGAAGGAAGGGAAAAGGAAAAGCTGTAATAGTTTTGTGACTGTCAAACTTGGTCTAAGAGGAATGCATGCTCACCTTCAGTTCTTTTTATAGTTACAGCAGTGTGATTTCACTCAGGCCCTTTTTGCACAGCATTTGCCATGCGAAAGGGCCCCTGGAGTGTCGTGCAACTGTGAGGAGCAGTCCACATGATGCACTCACAACTGCGCAACGCTCCAGGGGCTGGCAGTTGCCAATCGTGCACTATTTCATTTTCGGCTTTGAGCCGAAAATGGTGCACAATTGCTCCAGGGTCCTGCATGCACTTGCCATGCATGTAGAGCTCTGGAGCCACGGTGCTCACACTTCCTGCCCCAGCACAGCCTGAGAAAATCCCAGGCTGCACTGTGAAAGGAAGAGGATTGGCTTTTACACTACCTGCTGACAAGCAGGCAGCAGCTGTGGAGCTGAAGCAACAGGGATATGAGAGCCTCTTGCAAAAGGCTGCTCACACAATCCCTGCACCCCAGCTCCGCAAAAAAGCGAGTTGCAGAATGGGCCTCAATGATGGAAGGATATATCATGATCTAAGAATTGGCTCATGCTGTGCACCATGCAGCTGCCTCACATTCTGTTATGAGTGTTGAGGCGATGACAACATGAGCAGGAAAACAGTGGAATCATGGGTCACTGTCTTGTAGCATACAGATGATTAAACAAAAACCACATACAAAGAAAATTTTATTTTAGTTATATGTGAGAAACAGGAAAGTAAATGGTTACTTTTAAAATTGCAACTATAGGTCTTGGAGCTATAATTACTTTCTCCCAGTTCTATTAGTAAATAATTTTAGCTCTATAGTCTACTTACGGTAGCAAAATGAGTAGGAACAAGTAGTAGCCCAAGGAATGTAACCTTCCTGGAGACATTATAAGTATTACTGTTTCTGGGAAGTAAATCACCGTTGGTCACCTCTAAGTACAGCTTATATCTGCATTTCTCCATGTGGTTGTAAGGAAAGATGTGACAATAAATGGGTTCATTTGACTGTGTCACAAAACTAACTTGCTATTCTCTAGCCTATTGATCCTAAAGTCAAAGAAAGTGCATTCAGGAAATTTGAAATATTCTCTCTTTAGATTCTACATCTCCTTGTTTTTCAATATATTATCCACAGCAATGGAAATCTTTGCTCAGTTTGTTTTTGGACAGGAAAGTGAAAAATTTCAAAAGTTTTCTTTCCCACTATACAAAATTACAATAATGTTTACTAATTTTTGACAAGTTATCCTATTTCCAGACTTGTATGCAGCAATATTTCCCACAAAAGCAGTATATTTCTGAAAAATATGATGCTTTTTCTTTAAAAGCATATTTTGCAAAAGAATTACTTTTTTTGTGTGTGTACACTATATTTTTACAAAAAAAGTTACCAAGAAAGAAGAAAATGAAAAATGTTAAGAAGCTCTTGTAACATCTGGAGATGTGTCAAAATGCTCTTTCTTGTAAAGGATAAGAAAAATCTGCAAATGTTTTGACATCTTTAATTATCTGTGTATATTCACTCTATGAGCCAATGTGGTTCAGTGATTAGTGTGTCAGTTTACTGGTCACTTGCTACTTACATGAAAGGCCTTCATTTGTACCTGCCCACACCACACTGTTCCAGTCCTTCTGGACTGGAAGCTAATATCCCCTCATGCTGAAACCTGGCAGTGCAAACCAGGGAATTGTGCTGCTTTCTGGATGTTGTTGAAGTGCAACTAAGGCCCTTTCCACACGGGGGTAATAAAATTGTGTAGCACGACCTCTGATAGAGGTCGTCTACACTGTAAAGTGGATTGGGGTGGACTACTTTAGCGTAGTTCCACACCCCAATCTGTGCTAGAGCGACCGGAAGTGGTGGCGCCGCATGCTTTTTAAAAACCACTTTTGAGGAGGTTTTTAAAAAGCACGGGGCATGCAGCCACGTGCAGCTGCGTGCAGCCCCGGTGTAGATTTGCAGGCACACGCAAGTGCATGCCTGCAGATCTGCCAGGGGCAGGCTTTCCGGCTGGCGAGCTTCTCTGGTTGGTGAAGAGCCTCCGCCAGTCGTAAGCCGCCATTTTGGACGCCGCAGGATGCCGAGGAGTGTGGAGCAGCGAACTTGTGATGCTCCACGTGGCGATGGACCTACCCAGTTTCAGGTAAGCTCCGTTTCAGGACGTTTTACCCCATTTCTTCCTCCACGTGTGGAAAGGGTCTTAAAGCATAACCAAGGGTAAGAAATGTCCAGAGTTTAAGTTTAATAAAACCTGGAGGGCTATATAATTCTCATTCATATCCTAGGTCCCTTCATGTTGTATTGTCATTGTTGATTCACAGAAACATCACACCTCAGAATGCTCTCAGTTGTTCCCTGTGCCAGCACATTTTAGGCAAAGGTTAAAAGCAGTAGGCAAGCAGTCTTTCATGGAAACCTGCTTGCTATTACTAGTGTTTATACTGACCAAGTTTGTATGGACTTTTAAGAAAGCCTGGAGGGATGATGGTTTATGAACTAGCCAAACTCAAATGATATAAGAGAGGGGGCTTCCCAAACATTGCAAGCACAGAGAGATGCTGGTATCCCGGTTAAGGATGCTTCCAAATGAGACTGTTACTGTGCAATCACACTGCACCACTCAGGACATCCAGACCGTGATGTCTTGTAGTTCTCCCATGTTTTTTAACAGCTGCTTCTGTCACTTTTTCTTATCAGAAAAAAAATCTACTGGGGGAAAGAAAAAAAGAAGTAGCTGCATGGTGCCTTTTCATTATTAGCAGTGTGAGCCCTCCATTTCAAAACACCTTTATCGCATGTCTGAGAAATCTTCAAAAGATAACAAGAATTCTTGTAGCCACATTCCATCTGGCATGACAGACAGAAATGGTTATGTCAGCTGTAAAATTCTCATTTGTCCACAGAAAGTTGTCAGTGTCATCATGGTGATGATTATGATAATCATGATCATCATCATCATCTCCTGGTATTGGGAATTTAGCACGACCATAACAGGAACAAGCAGAAGTATAGGAAGTTTGGACTGTGTATAATACGTGGGTAATATAACTGCAAACATATTTTACTAGTGTGAGTTAACTGAGAAGCCTCCCACATTCTGTGTTTTCCAGATTTTTTTTCTCTTCTATCCATTATCCTTTCCTTCTATACACTTGATCTACTGTACAAAAGTCAATGTTTGTCTGGGCATTTGCCTGTTTGTCTGCATCAGGCAGGCAAAGAACTCATACAATTGGCTGTGTGAGGCAAGAAGACCTCAACTGTGAAGATTCTATGGAATCCTGGGGTTGGCAGTTTAGGGACGGGCCTTTAAAATTCCCAGCTGAGAGCTCTTGGGCCTCAGGCCGGTTGCTATGGAGACGAGGCCTATCATCAATAAGGATGCCAGAAAACATTTGGGAGGCATGTGTGAGAAAAATTAAAGTGACATAGACAACGTAGTTACAAGGTCTTCTTGCCTCACACAGTAGATTGTATAGGTTCCATATGTGAGGAACCTTAAAGTTGAAATTCAAAACAAAAAATGCTTCCAGAAAAATGTAAACCCATTGCACAAATTCAACACAAAGCAAAAAAAATCAAAAGCAAGTACATCAATGTTGCCAGAGAATGCAGATTGGATTGGGAACTATGAGGAAAAGTTACAGATACTGGAGTAGGCTGCTGTGGAGACGATGTGTAGCAGCAAGAAGGAAGACAGTGTATTCCCACAGGAACCCAACCTCTGTATGTTAACAGCTATGAATACAGATTGGATCTGGGAATATGAGGATGAGTTACTGGTACTGGAATAGGCTGGTTGCTATGGAGATGAGGCCTAGCAGCAAGAAGGAGAACAGTGTATTCCCTCAGGAACTCAAACTGTGTATGTAAATAACTCTGAATACAGATTGCATTGGGAAATATGGGGAAAACTTACAGGTACTGGCAAAGACAGTTGGGCAAGTTGTTAAGAGGAAAATAAAATCCTGGGCAACACCAAGTAAATATGCTAGTATATATTTAAAATGGAGGAGGTCTTGCTGCTGACATCAGAACTCTATAAAATGGGACTTGCTGCCAGGCAGAGTTGGTTCCTTCTATGAAGGACTTCTAAACAAAATGGATTCTGGTCTGTTGGTAGGCTATGCAGGCTTTCTTGGCAGCTGTGACAGGCAGCAACAGCAGTTCAAGAAACATTGGGTGAGTGGGAGTGATCATGCTTATTTTCCGCAAGGACTCACATTGGAATCATTGCAGAGAAACAAAATGGCAGCTATAGCCCTGTTGTGTTAGAGAGACTCAGCAACTGTCCAAGCTGGTAATTGGATATAGGACTGCAAACGTGAATCCATCGCCAGTCCCAAGTAAAGTAGACCTTCTCGATCATTTAGTAAGTGGTAGATCAATGTATGAAATTTCCATTAATCTAATGGATCTACTCTAGCTGGGAATAGCAATCAAATCTAGGTTTTATCCAGGTAATGGAGATAATTGGCTTTTAAAATAGCTAAATGTCCATCTTGGTAACTTCTTGGGAAACAGTTGTATAGATCCATGTATTACAGAAAGTGACTGGGGACACTTTAGAGCGCAAAGCTTCAGAACATTTAATAGTTTGTATTCTATTCAGTTACATTATATCCAAACTGGGCATTTTGGTAGATTGGTATATGTCACTTACAATCTAGGCAGGGACATTACATAAAGTCGGTGGTCCTAGATGAAGTTTTAAAGACATCCTGAATGATGTTGCTTCTCGTGTGGGGACAGAAGTTTGTTGCAATGTACAAATGTTGTTGTTGTTGTTGTTGTTGTTGTTGTTGTTGTTGTTGTTGTTGTTTGTTTTCAACTCATTTCTAACTTATGGTGACCCTAAGGTGAACCTGTCACAGGATTTTCCGGGGCTGGGAGTGTGTGATGTGCCCAAGGTCACTCAGTAGGTTTCCATGGTCAAGTGGGGAATCAAACCTTGGTCTCTAGGGTTGAAGTCCAATGTTAAAACTACTATGCCACATCGTTCCTGATGTACTTACTTGATTATCTTACTGGATTTAGGAACACATGTTGAACTGAATGAATACCAGTGGTTAGATTCAGCAGCTCTTTGTGCCAATATGCTTATATGCCCTCAAATACAAAGTTCTTTGATATCTGAAGCTGCTAAAAGGTTCTGTTTATTTATGCTAATTGTTTCCCCATTACTGTAAATTACCATGCTGCTTACAAAATCTGTGTGGAAAAATGTCTTGGTAGATTTTCCTTTTTTTTTTTAAAGTCAAGTCACTCTCTTTTTTCTGAAGCAACTCTGAATTATATTTTTCTTTGGAAAAATGAGGCCATCTTGTGGCTAAATTCTAGTATTTCTAAATCAAAGTTAAAATGGAAATATATTCTGTAGTAAAGGTTTCATCTTAGTTCTGAAGAAGATGGTCCTATTTAAAATGTATTCTTGGAGACCAGTGTGTTCTCCAGTGATCCAAAAGGGGCTGAAAGTATATTCTGAAACATTAATTTGCTCTCTCATAAATGTCATTCTGTGTCATCAAAGAGAAAGGCATTCAAAATACAATAGAGAGCTGTAACATTAAATATGGAATCTCTCTCTCTCTCTCTTATTGATAGAAAACAATTCTCTTTTATTTATAATTAAACTTTGTGCAGACCAGGGCCATTTCCACACTACATTGTTATAGTGGGATTATTCAACTTTCAACATCCTATGGAAATCCAAAGAGCTCTTTGGCTGAGAATTCTAAATGCCCCTCCCTCAACTGCAAACCCCATAGGATGCTCACAGTGGAATAACAACACTGTAACCGTGTAGGGTGGAAATGGCCCAGGAGTGGGCAATTTCGTGTGGTCTGCACATCCCCTGGTTATGGGTAGAATACATTTCTTTTTCTTATTAATATTGAAAGGCCTCCAACACATTAAAAGAAAAGAAACACACAGATTTTTTAAAAAAAGAAAAGAAAAAAAGCAGAAAGAAAAGAACTAGTAGCAAAACAGAAAGAGAGAAAGTGTAAATTAACTTCTGACTTTCTTAACAATGGTTATAGATAATATATAAAGTTGTATTTCTCCCATACAAATGTCATATATTTTTTTCAGTTTAACCAACCCTACTAATAATCTAAACCTCCAGTTAACATATTATCTTCATATTTCTGAAAAAAGACATAAAATTATATAATTTTCAAAAACTACAGTTAACAAATTTAACTTTTTTTTTAACCAAAAGAGACTCAAAAATCCCAGTCCTATAAAAATACCACCAACAATTTCTCTACTTGACATGAACAGCCTATCCATATCTCTGAAACCAGGCAATTTCAATAACCAGTTCTCCTTTGACACGGTTATGTTGACATATCAAATAATGATTCTTGCCTCCTTATAATATGACAACCTTGTATTTGGCTTACGTTTAACTACAGGAACAGCTTTCAGTCTGCCATCCAACCCAGAAATATCCAATTTGGCTTGGGTAGAATACATTTCCCATGTTCAAGTTCAAATATCCCCTTTATCCCTTTTTCCAGGCCCTCTCGGTTGCTTTAGGAAGAAATTTGCCAGAATTTTGACACTTAGCCCACCCCTGGTACAGACTCTTTACCATACTTGGATGAAAATCTGATAGGGACCACGATCAAGCAGATGGAGTGTTAACACAGTGTCTATCTCCCATGTGTGTCTAATTTTTGGATGGGGCAAAAAATGCTATCCTTCAGGGGTTTTTTTGCTCCCCATCTAATATCTCCTATCTACATAGGTGTCAATCCCTTGGAGTGGGTATTGCTGTTTACCACTGTGGGAATGGGGAGAAATTTTGGGCTTTGCGCAGAGGGCTACAAAATAGCATTGTGTTATCTGTACAAAAAAGGGAGATGTATATTTATGTCACACTTATGTGCAAGTCACTAACAGGGTTCTGGCCATGGACATAATCCATTGCTATGTGTGAAAATTCTGCTAGGGTCAGATAGTTTGGGATAAAATGTGCATCCTTTTGCTTGCATCTAAGGGCATCTAAGGCTTTCTACAGTGAATTATAGTGACCAAACCTCTATACTTGCTGCATGGAGCTTTTTAATGGAAACTTTGAAGCAGTAATGAAATTGTAATTTGCATGTGTACTTCACACTCCCATAACATATATTTGCACGTGCATATCACATTATGTATGTACATGTAAATAAAAGTATTCCAAAATCTGAAAAAAATCCAAAGTATGGAACATTTCTGGTCTAAGGCATTTTGGATAATGGAGGCTCAGTCTGTAAAATCTTAGGGCTTAGCAAGGCCTTTGACAATCCTGCATCTCTGTTGAATAAAACATTCTTGTCCCTCCATCTCCATGGCCTCAGGGTAGCTGAACAGTGAGCTATAAACATTTTCTTAACTGGGGGTATGTGGGGGGAGGACATAATAGATCTCTTGAGATCAGTCTCATTTCAGTCTGAGAAATGCCATTCTTCATGAATCTATGAATCTAAGGCCATTTCCACACAGGATTTTTTTAAGCGGGGCAGAGTATCCTCCAGGGAGGACGGCTGCACCTGGGACCAGACTGGGTTGGACCTGCTGAATGTAGATCCGCAGTCCAGCCTGCTCCCGAATGACCCCAAGTGGTCATCCAGGGTGCTTTTGAAAGACTGCTAAAAACAGGTCTTTCAAAAGCACAGAGCACACCACTGCGAGCCTGATCCCATATGCAGATCCACAGGCTCGCATTGGTGTGAGCCTGTGATCTGCCAGGGGTGGACTTTAGACTGGCAAGCTTCTGGCTCGACCAACCAGAAGCCGCCATTTTTGTCCCTGGAGCAGAGCGGTGGCCACGGACTGCTCCGGAGAAGCGTGGACCAGACCAGGGAGCCCAAAAGTCCGGTGAGTAGCATCACAGGGCGATTCCCTCGCCCCGTGCGGAAATGGCCAATATTATCTCTGAAAGAGATTCTTCAGCCTTTCCTGAAAGATAGAGAGGCTGAAAATCAAAACAAACCTCTTTAGGGAGGTGATTCTATAACTCTGGGGTTGCAGAAAAAAGACCCTTAAGAGATAATATGTAGACCATGAATGAAGAATACAGTTGGTGAGTTTGCACTTGGTTGGTATATTGCTAAAATAATATATAGCCTTCCAGTGCTCTGGCTAGTTCACGTAACAGCAAGATGAAATGAGATAGCTCTTCTTTTAGAAACTTGTTCTGATAATTACATTTTGTTATTCAGTACATTAGTGTTGCATTCACATGTCCATTTATTTGGGAGTAAACTCCAGTCAGCTCAATGGAATTTACTTCTGAGGCAACATGTATAGGGTCGTATGCAGTGGCTTGTGCAGTCCTCCATAGCTCCTGAGGCTGTCTTTGCTCACCCCAGTACCAAAATATTCCTGTTTCTAGTCCTAGCCAGAGTGAAATTGTTAGCAACAATAAGCAGGTTTCTCTGGAGTGCAACACGGCCAAAGTTACACAAAAGTGGGAGATACAAAAAATTTTTCACTCAATCCAAGGCTGAAACAAAGGCCCTTTCTGCACGACATCACTGTCTTGTTTCTGCCACAGGATGGCAGTGGTCGACAGGTCGTGCTTCCACATGGCGTTGTCGCCATCCTGCTGCCATCCTGTTGCAGAGCATCGTGCTTATGCAGTTTTCGCAAAACGGAAAAAATCCATTTTGCATCTGTGATTGTACAGCACTCCTGTCACTTCTGGCCATGCTTCCATACGTAGCACAGCAATGGAAAAAGCCTGGCTGCACTGTGGAAGGAAGACATGGCGCCATTGTGTTCTCTTCCACATGGATCGAGAGGGTGCAGAGGGGAGTGTTGCTGACGTGCTCACTTCTGGATCTGGGACTGCAGCAAGATGATGCAGAAGAGTGTCATCGTGTGGAAATGGCCCAAGAGATGTCCAGGGGAATGCCAATCAGACATGCAGAACAAAGAAAGACATGCACGTTTATACATCCCATAAGAAGTGAAATTAGCATACTAAATTACATCATCTCTATTTAAGGCTTGGTGGGCTTTAGAGATCAGAGCTTGTGCCTTGACCCTGTCATATAGTGTCCCCCATACATCAGGCACTTAGCACCTATCTGTTGTTTATTCAAAGTGAGGCCTGCTTACATTCCTTAAGTGGAGGGCGGGGGCTGACACTGTTAGCTCCTTTGTTATCAGTCCTATGCATCCCATTCCCAATGTCCATATATTGTAGAAGTCAGGCTGCCCCTTCCCAGGCTCTACCATGTGTCAACAACAAAACAGGCTAGTAACTCAAAGATCATCAGAAAGGGGAACAGTCTGTAAAAGCCTGCAGAGGCCCAGTTAACTGATTTCTATACTATTCTGTGCTATTCTAAATCCCATCATTTTCAGGCTTCCAGGCTTCTCTATCAAAGTGCCTGTAGTTTTCCAAACATTTTGGATTTCAGTTCACGTAAGTACAAGCTAGTATGGCCAATGGTAAAAGATTATGGGAGCAGTAGTCCAAACATCGTGTACTAATGAACAAAGGAAAGATTTCCCAAATATCTAGTGATACTCATTTCAGAAATGGTTTCATTTTAGCTGTCACCAAAAGGGGACCCCCTCCAATTGTTAGATATGAGTTATTTTTAAAAATCCAATTAGACAGACCTCATTTCCTTCAGTAAAGACATTATGTTAACACATCACAATGTTGCATTTATGTTAATGGATTCTCCTCATAAACACTTTGTTCTCCCACTTGAACTGAAGATCTTCTGCAAGATCGCTCCTGCCGGTCTTGCAGAGATAGCGAGAGAGAAGCTGCAGCTTGTCGGCAGATCTTGGAAGATTCCTCTTCCAGAAGCACAGGAGCTCATAGATCTGTGCACTGAGATTATCAGGGCACTTTAGTTTAATAAGCTGAAGAGTGCTTCGGTGGAGAGGCAGGGAGAGAGCGAGGTATGAAGCGTTATCTTCTGACAGCTCTTGTGACAGCCAGTAGAGTAAGTTGTCCCACAGGGCCTCTGTTTGTCAAAATATTAACATATGAAGAGCTTTTAAAAATGAATGTTATTTAAAAGCCTTCTAAACATTATCAGTATAAAAGACTTGAGGAAAATTGGGCTTTGTTCATTTGCAAAAGAAAAATCAAAGTATAAAAATACAAATATATATCACAATAATTGTAGAACTAGATGTTGCAGTGGTGTTTATTTTATTTTTTTCTACCTCTCTCTTTCTCTCCCTCCTTTAAATAAACAGCCTCCAGAGAGAGTCTGATCTCTCTCCTGAACTGCTGTTCCATTCCCATCCCAGCTTGTATTTTGCTAAGCAAAAAACCCTAGTCACTTGACTGCTGGTTGGTTTAGTACCCTTGTCACACTACATATGCCAAGTCTTATGATCCTATCATGAGAAAAAATTGTGTACCTGCCTCAGACTGCAGATTTTGGGTGTCCTGAAGAACGCAATTTGATAATTATTTCCTTTACTATTGTTGGATTTCTACTGTTAGGAAGGGGAAATACTTGTAGGACTTTCTATCTCATGTGCCTGACCTTAGTGGCCAGATTTGGGCACCTTTGTGTGGGTAAGGTGGCACATATTCTGCTTAGGCAGCAAAATTTCTTGAGAAAATAAGAGGAATCCAGCTGGATCAGATTAAGGCCAATCTAAATCAACATTCTATTCACACAGTGGCCAAAAAGTTTTCCTAGGAAAACTCACAAGGAGGACATCAGTGCAACTGCACCCTCCATTTTGCACATCCCAGCAACTGATATATAGGGCCATATTGCCTCCAGTACTAGAGATAGTATATCCTAACTAGTAGCTGTTGATGATCTCATGAAATTACCCAATCTTCTTTTAAAGCTAGCCAGCACAACTACATCTTCTCACAGTGAAATTCCACAATTAAAAAATGTGTGTGTGAAGAAGTACTTCCTTTTATGTGCCCGTGATCTCCCACTCTTTACTCCCAATGGATGATTCCAGGTTCCAATATTATGGAAGAGGGATAAAAGGTTCTTCCTGTTTACTTTTTCTATACTACACATAATTTTATGAAGTTCAATCATTTCTCTTATTCTTTTTTTCCTAATAGACCCAAATGTTGTAACCTCATGGGGTAATTCTTACAATCTCTTGAACAGTATGCTTGCCTGTTTCTGCACATTTGCAGATCCACGATATCCTGGTAGGGTGATGAAGCCCTTTCATACTATACAATTATAGCATCACAATTTCACTTTAACTGCTTTAGTTCCACCCTATGGAATAATGCTATTTCCAGTTTAGAAATACTTTTTTTAGCATTCTCTTATAGAGAGCAGTGATTCCTCTCCAAATTACAAATCTGAGGATTCCCTAGGATGTTGTCACAACAGTTACAATAGAATCATTCTGCAATAATTGTCTAGTATGACCAGGCCTCAAATTGTATGGAGTATTCTAGATGTAGTCATGCTTTGAATTTAGATAAAGGCAGTACAATATTCAGAATTTTATTTTCAATTCCTTTTCTAATTACGTCCAACATGAAATTCACTTTTTTTTTTAAAAAAAGCCACAATTTGTCAATGTTTTCATTGAGTGATCTACAACAACCTTTTCTATGTCAGTCACTCTCACCCCTGCTCCTCTGAGTGTATATGGCAAATTTGGCTGCTTTGCCCTAATCTCATTTATTTACACTTCCTTACATTGAATCTCATTTTCAGTTTTAATGCTCATCTTCCTGGTTTGGAGAGATTCTTTTGAATTTATTCACAATCTGTTTTCATTCTCATGAAACTGTGAAGGGTTTATTATCATCAGGAATATCTTGGGCTCTCATTAGTTGATGAAGACACATAGAGACCCAATAGAAATAAGCATGGAATAGTCAAAGTGATAGATGCCAACCACCTCTTTCATTTTTTTTACCTACAAAACACATCCTTTGCTGTCAAGAAGTGGCAGCTGAAGTCTAAAAGCATGAACTGGCTGGGGAACATCTAGTTACACTCCAAGTCTGCACTGCTAAGCACACTTACTCTGGTAAGCTCAGTAGGACATCTGAGTAATATACATAGACGGCAATGTACTGTTCACAGAAGTGGCAAGGAAACCTTACCTGATAAATCTGTTGAAATTCTCTTTGTGCTTTGTGGACGGTTGATAAGCCTTTCCTTCTGTACAGGAGAAGATATGCAGAAGGTAAAAAGATATTACTGAGAAAGCAAAATATTGAGACTCCAGCTTTTTTTATAAAGAAAATTAATGCCTAACACTGAACTTTTTAACAGTCAAGATGAAGCTGTGCAAATCAACACACAAACAAACAAATCATTTGTTCCAAAGAAAACATTTTTGCACAGAAAAAAAATATTCTTGTTCAGGAACCTTTTTTTGCAAGAAAGTCCCACTTCATAACAGTCAAACACTTTTTCAACAGAGAGCCTTAATGTGTTAAAACACCCTTGTTATGTGTGTGTTTGTCTCTCATTTTATCTTCACAACACCTCATGAGATAATTTAACCAGATAAATATGGCCTGGCACAAAGTTATGCAGTGTTAGTTTCCTCATGAAAGTGGAATTTGAAACCACATTTTTGCAGATTAAGTTGAACACAATCCACAGGGGACCCCTGCACAGTTACAACACTGTGATCAGTTCTAATCTGTCTATAGTCTTCTGCAACAATACCAGGTCCTGATGAAATCCAGGAATCTGATGGAAAAGCAGCCACATTGTGTGTACAATGTGTCTTTTGCAATTAAGTATAATATATGGAAACAGTTTTCTCATTTCTTTTACGGAAAATGAATGGAGTTTTTGGGGAGGGCCAGTACTGACATTAGGCAGAGTAAGATAACTGTTCCAAATAGCAGATGTTTCTTCCCTACTGCCATTTTACCACAGCTCCCAGTCATTCTTCTCTTGTAGAGAACAGTCTGATCAGCACCCACCCCAAACTACTCTTTCACCTTCAAGGACCATGAAAATGACTAGGTGTCTTTGAAGGGCTGGGTGGGTCAGGGTTGAAATAAGATTCAGTTGCCAGTCTAGTTGGCTTCTGTACATGAAATGAAGGGGAATGTCATTTTGTTCTTGAGCCAGCCTTAACTTGGATTTACATCCATCAGATATGTTTTGCCTGAGGATTTCTGCATTGTTAGGGTAATGGACTACCTTGGAGTACCTTACAGTTCTATAATTCTACAACTTTTGGATACAGTTAGCATAGATTATTGAATATTATTGAATAAAGCAAGGAAAGCCAAGTGAGCAAGCAACCAACTTTTGGCAAAGTTAGAGCCAGTTTGCAGAGAAGATCCTGCTCCTGATAGTCATCCAACAGAAGCGGCTGTTCCAATTTCTTGGCAATCGTTTCTTTTCTGACTTTGTAGAACAAGACAGTTCCTTTGTAATGGGGTGAACTGTAGTTGCCAAATTCATCCACTTCCTTGATTTGGAGGGCAAGCCTGGGCTTTCTTTGTACATGAAAAGTGAGCTTGTATATTTTTCCAAAAGCCACTCCATCATCTGTATAGATGTAGCATGAAAAAAGAAAAAGGAGCCATGTTAATACTATGGATGAATATTTTTAAAAGATGTTGTGTGCTTTATCTGCTAATCTATGCATTTTAAAAAAAATTATGTACACTGGTTTCTCTTGGGGAAAAAAAATCTTTACTGGCAAGTCCTAACATCTAAGGCCATTTCCGCACTGGACTGTTATAGTGCTATTATTCCACTCGCAATATCCTATGGAACCCTAGGATTCCATAGGATGTTGCAAGTGGAATAATAGAACTATAACAGTCTAGTGTGGAAATGGCCACAGTCATGGCCCAGGGATTTCCCTGATCAAATTCATAACCAGTATAATTGGAGTATTATAAATCTGTTGTCTCTATGTACATCTAAACAAGTCTTTTAAAGAGTTTTGTAATGTACTGGATGAGCTTCCAGATTTGGTATATTCTCATATGAAGGCCATATCATAAGGATAAGGTGGTATCATTGGTAGCCACAGAGCTCCTGCTGCATGGATTCAGAGAAGGTTTAAGTTATTTCACAAGAACTTCTTTTGTATCCTTCCTATACTTCCTATGTCACACCCAAAAGTATTAAAAACTGTTGGGCAGCTATGATCTTATGGCCAATTAATACGTGCCAGTCACTGCATATAACAATATGATCTTTATAGAGAGGTTTTTCACTTATGCCAGCCCTGTTCTGCTACTATTTCTCAAGGTCTAATGAAATGATCATTTAGAGATGCCTAAAACATTATACTGTGAATATGACTGTGTTGTTTCACTTCCTAAAAATAAAA